>JAMKFB010000295.1:962628-1156230 GCA_036247105.1 Cirrhinus mrigala
CTCAAAAAAATATTTCAGCCCTAAACTTAATTCAATTACATACATCAGTTCCATGCATTTAGATTACATAGTTTTAATTTAAACAGATCAATTAAACTTAATGTAATTCAATTGCATCAGTCTTACGTAAATTAAACAGGTAAAGTTGATGTAACATTTCCCAGTGTTAAACAAACCCTGCTCAGTGTTCATGTGTTTCCACACTACAGAGTGTTCAAGTAGCACTGACACAGTGTTGGAGTTAAGGAGATCATTATGTCATGATTGACCAATAATGATGAACACCTGCTGTTTACAAGCAGAATCACCGAAGGAAAGAGAAACACAAGAATCAGTCACAGCCAAAGATAAAATGAACTTAAATTTAATAGACATTAAATCTCTGATTAAACAACTCCACAAACAACATTACAGATTGACTTGATTTCTGTCATATATCTACAAATATTATTTGAGAACATCTAAATAGAGGTTTAGATGTTTTATTTTTTATTTTTTAATGTTTCAATTGACCTCACCATCATGGCAATCAGTGTTTACTTTAGTTGGACTCTTGACTTTTGATTTTTTTTTTTTGGCTGCTATAATTATGTGTATGAAGCACATCTATCACAGCAAAATAACAAAGCCAAAAAGAAGTCTGATTAGGTGTTTTTTGGTTAGTTTTTATTGTTTGTTAAATCATTATCATCCAGTGTCATGATGCACTGATCTCATGCAATGGTTAGTCTATTATTTTCATAATGTTTACAACAGGTGTATGAACTATTATGGATGTTCATCATATACACTAAATCTTGAAATCTACAGCATCAGTTTGACACACACAGACATCAAGAATAAGCATATGAATCTCAACAATGGTGACATTCAACAGCTGCATGCTGGGTAACAGCAGATTATAAAAACTCACCCATGACTCCCAGCATGCAGCTGTTGAATGTCACCATTGTTGAGATTCATATGCTTATTCTTGATGTTTGTGTGTGTTTAAGTAAAGCTGGAGATCTTAAAGTAGTAATAGTTACAGTTCATACAAACTGTTGTAAATATCATGAAACTAAGAGGTAAACCACAGAACGATATCAGCAAATCAGACCACTGGATGATGATTACAGCGATCAACAATAATTAACCAAAAACATTTAATAAGGCCCTCCCCTTGTTTATTTTTTGTTCTTTTGTTTGGCACTATAACAAATGTGCTCTGTAAAACACAATTACAGCAAACAAAGAACAAAAAAACTATACTAATAAAGTGAAGGCTCAAGAGCCCAACTAAAGTAAACCCTGTTCGCCATGATGGTGAGGTCAAATGAAAAGTTTTTTTTAATAAAACATCTAAACCTCTGTTTAGATGTTCTGAAATAATATTTGTGGATATATGACAGAAATCAAGTCAATCTGTAATGTTGTTTGTAGAGTTGTTTAATCAGAGATTTGATGTCTTCATTTATTTAAGTTCATTTTATCTTTGGCTGTGGCTGAAGTCAGTCATAATTCTTGCGTTTCTCTTTCCTTCTGTGATTCTGCTTGTAAAACAGCAGGTGTTCATCATTATCGGTCAATCATGACATAATGATCTCCTTAACTCCAACACTGTGTCAGTGCTACTTGACCACTCTGTAGTGTGGAAACACATGAACACTGAGCAGGGTTTGTTTAACACTGGGAAATGTTACATCAACTTTACCTGTTTAATTTACGTAAGACTGATGCAATTGAATTACATTAAGTTTAATTAATCTGTTTAAATTAAAACTATGTAATCTAAATGCATGGAACTGATGTATGTAATTGAATTAAGTTTAGGGCTGAAATATTTTTTTGAGTGCATTGGTGAAAGCTTGGGCAAAGGATTAAAGACAAGATAACATTTATTGGAGATTGATGATTTTAGATTTATTTTCTTAATAAATAATATAAACATGTATATTTTATACAATGTTGCCTGCACTGCAGGAATGCAAACTTTTAAATATAATAAACATTGAACAGTTTCGATACAGTACTTTAAACATGTAAATATAAATAACGTTGAACTTTTGCACTGCAGTATTGTAAACATGTAAATATACAAATAATTTTGAACATTTGTACTGCAGTAAAGTAAACATATAAACATAACTGAACCAAACCAAAGGTGGCAGCAAATGGCTGTTTGAATAAGAGAGTTCAACAGATTCGTTCAAACAGCTAATCAGAAACGAGGCAAGCAACTGCCTTTATGAATGAATTACTGAATCAATGACTCACTTGATTCGTTAAAAAACGTGGATTCATTCAGTAACGAAGCACCGCTGTGTTGCTCGGAGACACAAAACAGTTCTGCTGTGGCAACGCAGGCTGCACAAGCAACATCTGGCACAACACAGGTCGATCAGTGCATCTCTATTTAAAACATTAACTTTGATTAGCTAAAGTCTTGATTGTGTCCTCTTACTCCCAAACTATGCGGCTTCTCTGACCACCTCATCGACCTGAAACATGTCGCACTCACGCAGATCTCTCCTGTCACCTGATCCTTACTAGAAACTGAGATATTACTTATAGTTAGTAACGTTCATAAAGTAAAATCCAAAATTTATATTAATAAAAAAAATACACAAATATAAAAAATATAAAATGTAACTGGATAGACAGATAGATAAATAAATAAATACAAATAATGCAAAGACATATAAACTGTGAGAAACAGAGATGGCTAGAATCGATATTCGTATAACATTATAGCATGAGAATACTCCCCAGCGGGGACCTTGATGTCAATTTGACGTCAAATATTAGTCAAGATTTGACCAAGATGCTTTATAGCATAATTTTAATTTCAGCTTGGATGCCAATTTCTTCTGGTGGTTAATTATGTAAAAATAGGAGGTTATCCTGCACTGAAATTGGCTTAATATATATGTAGGCCAATATGTTTGACGTTCAATGTACGTCAAATCAACGTCAAGTTTTAAACGTTTAATTGATGTCATATCGACATCGTATTGACATCAATGATTAGTATGTTTAATCAGAATTTATGTAAAGTTATGGTGTACTATGAATTTGTCATTAGCTTGATTAAGTTTAAATAGCATTTTTTTTTTTCTTAAATGAGGTTTTTGAAACCATGTCATCTTTTGAACCATGATGTGTTGGATTTGTGCATGGAACACAACTGCTGTATGTGGACTTGTAACTTCAACTAGAAATTTATTGTTATTATTATTATTATTATTATTATTATTTTTTACCCATGCTGAAATTGAAGGTAAACAGTCGAGTGATTGTTGAATTTACCAAAAATACTTATTTATTTATTTATTTATTTTTATTTATAGTGCTATCATAATACTGTATACTGGCAAATACAGCATTATAGATGTGACATTTTGTGTTAAGGATGTGACATAAATTCTTGAAAATGTATGTGTTACCAATATACTAAACCATCTGCTTATATTTTAATAAACCCTTGTTGATAGAGTCTAAACATCAGAAAAAATATCAGTCTATATAGTTTTCTATGTTAAAAAAGAGAAATAATCATGTGTTATGGATGTGACAAAAAAGGACACCGTTTTTGAGAGAATAGGTCTATACTTTGTAGGATTTCTTCAAATTAAAATGCACAAACCAGATGCAATAATACCCAACAAATAGAGAAGCGATGGCTCTTCAAAGAATAATGTTATTTAATTTTGATAAATATGTACTGTTATGGATGTGACAAGCCTGAAAAATAGCAATTACCAGACTATGGAAAATCATGCACTAAAAAAAAAAAAAAAATGCTTTAAAAACCTTAAGAGAGACCTGGGTCATGGGTATTTATACCACCAAATGTTCACATCTGTGCTGTCAGTATAGAAAAAAACTTTGGTAAAAATGTTATTTTTTCATGGTAAGGTTGACTTTTGAATGGAATTACCATTTGCTGTTATTACGATATAATTGTAAAACCAGCATTTACAGTATTACAACAACAATTATTAATTATTGTAAAATTTACATTAGGCCTAATTTTTCACAGTGAAATTTTTCACTTTGACATTTCATGTCTGGGTGAACAAAAACAGGCTTCCCTTCAGATTTTAAAATTATTCAGATTTCCTTAATTGACCAAGATGTAATGTATGACCCTATAAAATCAATTTTATTTTTTCCTTTTTTTTTTTCTTTTTAATTTTTCTTGACTCCAACAGACAAATAAAAAATATATATTAATAATAAAAAGTATGTCTAATTAATTGATTAACATTAAAAATCTTACTATTCAAAACCATTTGACTGGTAGTGTATCTACACTCAAAAAAATATTTCAGCCCTAAACTTAATTCAATTACATACATCAGTTCCATGCATTTAGATTACATAGTTTTAATTTAAACAGATCAATTAAACTTAATGTAATTCAAATGCATCAGTCTTACGTAAATTAAACAGGTAAAGTTGATGTAATAGTTCCCAGTGTTAAACAAACCCTGCTCAGTGTTCATGTGTTTCCACACTACAGAGTGTTCAAGTAGCATTGACACAGTGTTGGAGTTAAGGAGATCATTATGTCATGATTGACCAATAATGATGAACACCTGCTGTTTACAAGCAGAATCACCGAAGGAAAGAGAAACACAGGAATCAGACACAGCCAAAGATAAAATGAACTTAAATAAATGAAGACATTAAATCTCTGATTAAACAACTCCACAAACAACATTACAGTTTGAATTGATTTCTGTCATATATCTACAAATATTATTTGAGAACATCTAAATAGAGGTTTAGATGTTTTATTTTTTATTTTTTAATGTTTCAATTGACCTCACCATCATGGCGAACAGGGTTTACTTTAGTTGGACTCTTGACTTTTGATTTTTTTTTTTTTTTGGCTGCTATAATTATGTGTATGAAGCACATTTATCACAGCAAAATAACAAAGCCAAAAAGAAGTCTGATTAGGTGTTTTTGGTTAGTTTTTATTGTTTGTTAAATCATTATTATCCAGTGTCATGATGCACTGATCTCATGCAATGGTTAGTCTATTATTTTCATAATGTTTACAACAGGTGTATGAGCTATTATGGATGTTCATCATATACACTAAACCTTGAAATCTACAGCATCAGTTTGACACACACAGACATCAAGAATCAGCATTTGAATCTCAACAATGGTGACATTCAACAGCTGCATGCTGGGTAACAGCAGATTATAAAACTCACCCATGACTCCCAGCATGCAGCTGTTGAATGTCACCATTGTTGAGATTCATATGCTTATTCTTGATGTTTGTGTGTGTTTAAGTAAAGCTGGAGATCTTAAAGTAGTAATAGTTACAGTTCATACAACTGTTGTAAATATCATGAAACTAAGAGGTAAACCACAGAACGATATCAGCAAATCAGACCACTGGATGATGATTACAGCATCAACAATAATTAACCAAAAACATTTAATAAGGCCCTCCCCTTGTTTATTTTTTGTTCTTTTGTTTGGCACTATAACAAATGTGCTCTGTAAACACAATTACAGCAAACAAAGAACAAAAAAACTATACTAATAAAGTGAAGGCTCAAGAGCCCAACTAAAGTAAACCCTGTTCGCCATGATGGTGAGGTCAAATGAAAAGTTTTTTTTAATAAAACATCTAAACCTCTGTTTAGATGTTCTGAAATAATATTTGTGGATATATGACAGAAATCAAGTCAATCTGTAATGTTGTTTGTAGAGTTGTTTAATCAGAGATTTAATGTCTTCATTTATTGAAGTTCATTTTCTCTTTGGCTGTGGTTGATTCTTGTGTTTCTCTTTCCTTCGGTGATTCTGCTTGTAAACAGCAGGTGTTCATCATTATTGGTCAATCATGACATAATGATCTCCTTAACTCCAACACTGTGTCAATGCTACTTGAACACTCTGTAGTGTGGAAACACATGAACACTGAGCAGGGTTTGTTTAACACTGGGAAATGTTACATCAACTTTACCTGTTTAATTTACGTAAGACTGATGCAATTGAATTACATTAAGTTTAATTAATCTGTTTAAATTAAAACTATGTAATCTAAATGCATGGAACTGATGTATGTAATTGAATTAAGTTTAGGGCTGAAATATTTTTTTGAGTGCATTGGTGAAAGCTTGGGCAAAGGATTAAAGACAAGATAACATTTATTGGAGATTGATGATTTTAGATTTATTTTCTTAATAAATAATATAAACATGTATATTTTATACAATGTTGCCTGCACTGCAGGAATGCAAACTTTTAAATATAATAAACATTGAACAGTTTCGATACAGTACTTTAAACATGTAAATATAAATAACGTTGAACTTTTGCACTGCAGTATTGTAAACATGTAAATATACAAATAATTTTGAACATTTGTACTGCAGTAAAGTAAACATATAAACATAACTGAACCAAACCAAAGGTGGCAGCAAATGGCTGTTTGAATAAGAGAGTTCAACAGATTCGTTCAAACAGCTAATCAGAAACGAGGCAAGCAACTGCCTTTATGAATGAATTACTGAATCAATGACTCACTTGATTCGTTAAAAAACGTGGATTCATTCAGTAACGAAGCACCGCTGTGTTGCTCGGAGACACAAAACAGTTCTGCTGTGGCAACGCAGGCTGCACAAGCAACATCTGGCACAACACAGGTCGATCAGTGCATCTCTATTTAAAACATTAACTTTGATTAGCTAAAGTCTTGATTGTGTCCTCTTACTCCCAAACTATGCGGCTTCTCTGACCACCTCATCGACCTGAAACATGTCGCACTCACGCAGATCTCTCCTGTCACCTGATCCTTACTAGAAACTGAGATATTACTTATAGTTAGTAACGTTCATAAAGTAAAATCCAAAATTTATATTAATAAAAAAAATACACAAATATAAAAAATATAAAATGTAACTGGATAGACAGATAGATAAATAAATAAATACAAATAATGCAAAGACATATAAACTGTGAGAAACAGAGATGGCTAGAATCGATATTCGTATAACATTATAGCATGAGAATACTCCCCAGCGGGGACCTTGATGTCAATTTGACGTCAAATATTAGTCAAGATTTGACCAAGATGCTTTATAGCATAATTTTAATTTCAGCTTGGATGCCAATTTCTTCTGGTGGTTAATTATGTAAAAATAGGAGGTTATCCTGCACTGAAATTGGCTTAATATATATGTAGGCCAATATGTTTGACGTTCAATGTACGTCAAATCAACGTCAAGTTTTAAACGTTTAATTGATGTCATATCGACATCGTATTGACATCAATGATTAGTATGTTTAATCAGAATTTATGTAAAGTTATGGTGTACTATGAATTTGTCATTAGCTTGATTAAGTTTAAATAGCATTTTTTTTTTTCTTAAATGAGGTTTTTGAAACCATGTCATCTTTTGAACCATGATGTGTTGGATTTGTGCATGGAACACAACTGCTGTATGTGGACTTGTAACTTCAACTAGAAATTTATTGTTATTATTATTATTATTATTATTATTATTTTTTACCCATGCTGAAATTGAAGGTAAACAGTCGAGTGATTGTTGAATTTACCAAAAATACTTATTTATTTATTTATTTATTTTTATTTATAGTGCTATCATAATACTGTATACTGGCAAATACAGCATTATAGATGTGACATTTTGTGTTAAGGATGTGACATAAATTCTTGAAAATGTATGTGTTACCAATATACTAAACCATCTGCTTATATTTTAATAAACCCTTGTTGATAGAGTCTAAACATCAGAAAAATATCAGTCTATATAGTTTTCTATGTTAAAAAAGAGAAATAATCATGTGTTATGGATGTGACAAAAAAGGACACCGTTTTTGAGAGAATAGGTCTATACTTTGTAGGATTTCTTCAAATTAAAATGCACAAACCAGATGCAATAATACCCAACAAATAGAGAAGCGATGGCTCTTCAAAGAATAATGTTATTTTAATTTTGATAAATATGTACTGTTATGGATGTGACAAGCCTGAAAATAGCAATTACCAGACTATGGAAAATCATGCACTAAAAAAAAAAAAAAATGCTTTAAAAACCTTAAGAGAGACCTGGGTCATGGGTATTTATACCACCAAATGTTCACATCTGTGCTGTCAGTATAGAAAAAAACTTTGGTAAAAATGTTATTTTTTCATGGTAAGGTTGACTTTTGAATGGAATTACCATTTGCTGTTATTACGATATAATTGTAAAACCAGCATTTACAGTATTACAACAACAATTATTAATTATTGTAAAATTTACATTAGGCCTAATTTTTCACAGTGAAATTTTTCACTTTGACATTTCATGTCTGGTGAACAAAAACAGGCTTCCCTTCAGATTTTAAAATTATTCAGATTTCCTTAATTGACCAAGATGTAATGTATGACCCTATAAAATCAATTTTATTTTTTCCATTTTTTTTTTTCTTTTTAATTTTTCTTGACTCCAACAGACAAATAAAAAATATATATTAATAATAAAAAGTATGTCTAATTAATTGATTAACATTAAAAATCTTACTATTCAAAACCATTTGACTGGTAGTGTATCTACACTCAAAAAAATATTTCAGCCCTAAACTTAATTCAATTACATACATCAGTTCCATGCATTTAGATTACATAGTTTTAATTTAAACAGATCAATTAAACTTAATGTAATTCAAATGCATCAGTCTTACGTAAATGAAACAGGTAAAGTTGATGTAATAGTTCCCAGTGTTAAACAAACCCTGCTCAGTGTTCATGTGTTTCCACACTACAGAGTGTTCAAGTAGCATTGACACAGTGTTGGAGTTAAGGAGATCATTATGTCATGATTGACCAATAATGATGAACACCTGCTGTTTACAAGCAGAATCACCGAAGGAAAGAGAAACACAAGAATCAGACACAGACAAAGATAAAATGAACTTAAATAAATGAAGACATTAAATCTTGATTAAAACTCCACAAACATTACAGTTTGAATTGATTTCTGTCATATATCTACAAATATTATTTGCAGAACATCTAAACAGAGGTTTAGATATTTTATTTATTTTATTTTTTTTTAAGTTTCAATTGAACCTCACCATCATGGCGATCAGGGTTTACTTTAGTTGGACTCTTGACTTTTGATTTTTTTATTTTACTTTTTGGCTGCTAAATTATGTGTATGAAGCACATTTATCACAACAAAATAAAAAAGCCAAAAAGAAGTCTGATTAGGTGTTCTTGGTTAGTTTTTATTGTTTGTTAAATCATTAGCATCCAGTGTCATGATGCACTGATCTCATGCAGTGGTTAGTCTATTATTTTCATAATGTTTACAACAGGTGTATGAGCTATTATGGATGTTCATCATATACACTAAACCTTGAAATCTACAGCATCAGTTTGACACACACAGACATCAAGAATCAGCATTTGAATCTCAACAATGGTGACATTCAACAGCTGCATGCTGGGTAACAGCAGATTATAAAACTCACCCATGACTCCCAGCATGCAGCTGTTGAATGTCACCATTGTTGAGATTCATATGCTTATTCTTGATGTTTGTGTGTGTTTAAGTAAAGCTGGAGATCTTAAAGTAGTAATAGTTACAGTTCATACAACTGTTGTAAATATCATGAAACTAAGAGGTAAACCACAGAACAATATCAGCAAATCAGACCACTGGATGATGATTACAGCATCAACAATAATTAACCAAAAACATTTAATAAGGCCCTCCCCTTGTTTATTTTTTGTTCTTTTGTTTGGCACTATAACAAATGTGCTCTGTAAACACAATTACAGCAAACAAAGAACAAAAAAACTATACTAATAAAGTGAAGGCTCAAGAGCCCAACTAAAGTAAACCCTGTTCGCCATGATGGTGAGGTCAAATGAAAAGTTTTTTTTAATAAAACATCTAAACCTCTGTTTAGATGTTCTGAAATAATATTTGTGGATATATGACAGAAATCAAGTCAAACTGTAATGTTGTTTGTGGAGTTGTTTAATCAGAGATTTGATGTCTTCAGTTATTTCAGTTAATTTTATCTTTGGCTGTGGCTGATTCTTGTGTTTCTCTTTCCTTCGGTGATTCTGCTTGTAAACAGCAGGTGTTGATCATTATTGGTCAATCATGACATAATGATCTCCTTAACTCCAACACTGTGTCAATGCTACTTGAACACTCTGTAGTGTGGAAACACATGAACACTGAGCAGGGTTTGTTTAACACTGGGAACTATTACATCAACTTTACCTGTTTAATTTACGTAAGACTTATGCATTTGAATCACATTAAGTTTAATTGATCTGTTTAAATTAAAACTATGTAATCGAAATGCATGGGACTGATGTATGTAATTGAATTAAGTTTAGGGCTGAAATATTTTTTTGAGTGTGGGCGGACCGCTCCTGTTTGCCAGATCTGGGCCAAAAGCAGGCCATAGCAATGCCACATGTCAGCCAAGAGCCACAACCTTAGATGAAATCAGCAGAAGATAAAAGACATTCAATCTCTGAAGATCTCAGAGGAGGAGATTTAAACAACTCCACAAACAGCATCACCAGCTTCACGCATTTCTGACCAGATTGACTTTACAGAAGTTACTTCTTGCAAATTAACAGGCTTAAATCTACTCTACCATAATAGTGGTTAGTGTTTCCATTAATTGGGCTCGTAACACTTTTTTTTCTTTAATATAAGTGCATATTTGTATGTTGCTATGATGGCGTGTTTGTGAAAAACACGTGAACCTCAACAATGGTGACAATAGAAAGTCCAAAGTTGCAATGCATACTGGGAACCACAGTACAAAACTCCCAGCATGCATCACAGCATGAATAAATTATGCAGCCTTTTGTGATGTCCAGAATTGATCTGATTATCTGATTGTTTTGTCACCATTGTTGAGATTCATATGCTGATGGCTGATATCTGTGTGTGTATAAGAATGCTTAGACCAGTCTTTACTGTTGAATACTGTGTGCAAATATATGCTCAAACGTGTACATAATGTGCTTAATAATAATTTAGTTTCTCAAATGTTGTTTTTATACTGTATAATAATAAATACAAAGCATGTGTGCATATGATAGCTATAAAATCACATGGGCAATATTAGTGATTGCTAATGTAACAATATAGCTCCAGGCCTATCAACATGCGCACTGATTTATTCATTTATTTATGTTAGTGACTAGATACCTATATGAATATTTTTGGGATAGAAATTATAGAACTAATGCTTTTATTTAGCAAGGATGCTTTAAATTGCTCCTGATATGAACATGCTCACAGATGTTTTTTGTTTTGCTTTAGTTGTTTGTGATCTGATACCTGCACAACAGATGAATCCTGCTAACTTTTCCTGTGAGAGCATCAGATCTTCAACTACACAGATATTCTATTGGTAAAACAAGTTCCTTTACTACTGATGATGAGTTTTGCAAGCACTTAAATATCAGGTATGATTTGCTTGTGCTACTTGTTGAACAGAATTCAGAAAACAGTTTTCAGGAATTACACACCGTCTGTTCACATCTCTGTGGTTAGATCAGTGTGCTTAATAATGTGTCTTTGACCTTCATAATGTATGTTTATATTATACTGTGTTGTAAATAAAATACAGATAATCTAAAACCCCAATCTCTGAATCTTCTCACGTCTTGTGAACTAATGTTCTGAATGTGTTTCATGGCCTTATTTCAGTGACTTAAAACATTTAGTTTTTCACTAACCACGCATAAACGTTGTTTTCTCAAAAACACAAACATGTACATTCGTGTTGCTTACATATTATTGTAGCCCAGTTTGTGCTGATTACAGTGTAATCAGACTTTAGCCATTAATATGTTTTTAAGATACTGAAAAAAGCACAAATATCAGGGCATGTCAAAACTTCTCCAGGGCCCCAAAACACCCTCAGACCCCAGAGGATTAACAAATATTATAAATTGTTTAACAGCTCATTAGTTATTATATATTCAAATACTTACAAGTATGAGATAATGTGCTTCTAACTGTGTACTAATGAACTTGCTGAATATTATATCATGATTAACAAAATCATTAGTTCATGTAAATCAGGGATGGACAGCTTTGATAGTGACGAGGGCCAGCACGTTTTCTTCTTTATACCAAGGGGCCAGATTACTATTCTACGTCCACACACATTTCACACCTTTTTATTGAGGGATGTCATGAATCCGGTCTATGGTCTTCGGTCTGCCCGCCACCAGAGGGCGCCTGTGCTTCATATTGACTCTAACACTACACAGACTGTTGCACTACACCCTGGACTACATTTCCCATGCTCCACTTCACCCATTACACACACAGCATAAATACAAGCTCCCAACTATCATGTTACTGATACTGATGTTACAGATACTTAGCTATGTTACGGAGCCATTCTAAGTTTCCTGAGTCTAGTTTAGTCTTGTTTCTAGTCTGGTTATTGGAGTCTTGATCCTAGCCTGCTTGTCTCGTTTCGTCTGCCTCCAGCCTGCCCTGGATTTATCGCCTGTCTTTGATTAACCCTTTGTCTTGCCGTTTTGGACTCTGTTCTGTTCCTCTGGTTGGAACTGTTGACCTGCATCTGTTCAGATTACCTGTTTGCCTCACCCCTTGGATTACGCCACCGATCGACCAGTCCCTGGATTACTCTCGTGTCTTGCTCTGCTTGTACCTGTTTGCTGCAACCCATGCCTGTGTTTTGGCCTTTGTTCATGCCTTATTAAACATCTCAAAAGCATTTTGTTTGTTGCAAATGTACAGAGGTCCATTTTTTTATTAGTAGTGTAGATTGTGAACATAGATTATAACACTGCATTATCTTCTTGTCAATCCACTGGTTCACATTTAAAAATATGGGTTGACTTTTGCATTGATCTGAACAAAAACAGTAGATGGGCTGATTGAAAATGCAGAACTCATTACTTGCCAGCAGGAGGCAGAAATAGTTTCCCTGGTAATAGATGAACACAAATCAGCACTCATATTTATTGAATGAAATCATAAACTATTAAAATTGAATCATCACATTCAGCCATATCACAGTTCTTCTTACAAGCTGTTGTGATTTTAACGATAATAATAATTATTAAAAAAAAAAAAAAAAAAACTTTCTGAAGAAGTCGGATATGCAGCGCGTATGAATCTCAACAACGGTGACAAACAGCATATTCAGATCAACTCTGAACATCACAAAACAAGCTACAAAAAAATCATATAAAAACAGCAAAAACTAAATAAAACAGTAGGAATAAAAGATATTACATAAACAATTCAGCTCACAATTTATTCCTGCTGTAATGCATGATGGGAGTCATGGATGAGTTCTGATCGGCTACAACATGCTTTTTTAAATGCTCACCGTTGTTGTGATTCTCACACTGATTCTTCATGTCTGTGTGTCTTAATTAAAAAAGTTTGAAATACATTTGTCTGATTATCAATATTTTATTGTTCATAGGGTTAATGTAATCTATAAAGAAAACTTAGGTCAAACAAAATCTAATGTTAAAATGTAAGTGTCAAGAGCCCAACCAATACAAACACTGACCACTATAATGGTGACATAAAACTGTGATTTTTCTCCTTTGGTGATTCTGCTTGTTAACATCAGGTGTCTTCAATAATGGTCTGTCATCACTTAATTAATCGATAATAATCTCATTAACTTTAACTCTGCTAGCTGAAATCAAAGACATGCCGGGTTGTGCTCGACTGAGTAGTACAGCACCAAAAGAGGGAATATTGAAGCACTGTGGGTCTGTGGGTCACAGTAATTCAATAATGGTCAATCATCACTGAATGAATCACTTAATTACCTCATTAACTCCCGGGAGAGTTCATTTAACACTGGGCTTTTTGCTGTGTAGACTTGACTTTTTTTTTTAGTTTGTCATAGCTGTTAATTTTAGGCATTCTTTACTCAAATATATAGGGTAGAATCTACCCAAACAAACTGAGGGCAAATTGTTACCTAATTTTATCAAGTAGATTCTATAGATTGTTTTTTTGCAGTGTTTCAAGCCTTTAATGTGTGACATTAATGTGACTTTAATGCCAAAAAATTAATGTTAGAACTAGGCCTAGCCTATAACACTCATAACAATAAGCCACATTTTCTAATATTTTATTTATTTATTTATATTTAATTTTTTTTTATAATTTTTTTTTTTTTGCATACCTCCTCAAATGTAATCTAAAGATTCCAAGTTAATATTGGCTGGTACTGTACAGTATAAAGTAAGCACACTTCAAGCACTGCCATCACATATTCACCATTACAGTGGTCAAATAGCTGGAACATTTACGCTACATGATGAATAATTCAAGATTAAATGTTATTATGCTTTATTAGCCTATTATTATAATATTATCACTAATTTGTTTCATTCTTTTTTATCTTTATTTTCAAGTGAAAATGTGATAATTACAGCTTTATTTAGCAGTATTGTCAGCCATTACTTTGCAGCACCTGGTGGTGATTTGGCAAACTAGTTTCACATGTTACTGAGTTTTATTTAATGCCGTGTCCTCGCTGTGGTGGTACACACGGTAGTAATAGGCATTTTGTTATTGATATTGAGATAAGATGTGATGCAGGGGTAGTATGTAAATAATGAATAATAGTGGGCCAAGGACAGATCCTTAGGGGAAAACCTTGCTTCAAACTGACTGCAGGTGATTGAAAATCCTGCACTGAGATATAGAACTGTCTGTCAGAGAGATAAGAAAACCAGGAAAGAACAGCACCAGAAACACCCAAACCAGGCAGGCAGGAAATAAGTAAATCATGGGAATCAGGTTCACAGTAAAATTCCCAGAGTAAAATTAACTCTGTTCAGAGAACATTTGGTCCCTCTCTAAATAGAGTTAAATTAACACTGAAGCAGAGTTAAAGTTAATGAGATAATTAAGTGATCAATTAAAAGGTGATTGTGCATTAATGATGAACAGCTGCTGTTAACAAGCAGAATCACTGAAGAAAAGAGAAACACAAGAACTACAACTGACTTCAGCCACAGATTAAATAAACTGAAATAAAAGATATTAAATCTCTCAAAATCTGATTAAACAACTCCACAAACAGCATCACCAGCTTCACTCATTACTAAGAAGACTGGTTTAATTGTAATTAAAAAAAAAACAAAAAACATAATGCCACCATAATTGTGGTCAAGGTTTGCTTTAGTTTGTCTCGACCCTTTTAATAACTTACAATAGTTTTGCTTCTAAGCAGTTGTAATATTGTTTCACAGCAAACATTTGTGCATTGTTGAATTAAATGTTGGAAGCAACTGACTATTTTACACTTTTTGCTTATAGCTCATTTGTGTGAACATTACAAAGTGATCTTTCTCTTTGGTTTATTGATGGGCATATTTCTTGAAAAAAGGTCCTATTAAGTAATCACCACCATAATTTAGAAACTAAAGAGCTGCAACTGCTCAGGATTTTAGACATGAACACTTATCATATGATCCTCAACAGTGGTGACAATAATTATTCATACTGCAGTGCATGATGGGAGTTCTTACTATGTTGTTACCCAGCATGCATTGCAGCATGAAGCATTTTGTTGATTGTCACCATTGTGGAGATTCATATGCTGGTTCTTGATGTCTGTGTGTCTCTATGTAATAGTGGTGTTTACTTATGCTTTACATGAACCTAAAATAATTATTTACTGCCTGAGCAAGTTTTTCTTTTTTTGCCTGCTGAAGTTTCACAGAGTCAGTTATGCAGAGCCTAAAAGCACAAATTTAGAAAAAGTTACTCTGGATGTAATCAAATCAGCTCACAATAAACATCTCATCACATAAAACCAGGTAACATTTGCTTAATGTAAAGCCCTAACCACTCTGTTTCACAACATCACATGCACAGTTAAACAGAGAGATCTAACCCAAGAGGTCAAGGGTCAAGAGCCCAACTAAAGCAAACACTGATCTCCATGATGGTAGCATCATTTTAACCACTAAAACATCAACTTTTGATCCTCTGTAAATCTCAATAACAGTTTCTGTAGACGTGTGACAGAAATATAGTCAGTCTGGTTAATAATGAGTGAAGCTGGTGATGCTGTTTGTGGAGTTGTTTAATCAGATTTTGAGAGATTTAATGTCTTTTATTTCAGTTGATTTAATCTGTGTCTGAAGTCAGTTGTAGTTCTTGTGTTTCTCTTTTCTTCAGTGATGCTGCTTGATAACAGCAGGTGTTCATTAATGCACAATCATCATTTAATTGATCACTTAATTATCTCATTAACTTTAACTCTGCTTCGGTGTTAATTTAACTCTATTTAGAGAGGGACCAAATGTTCTCTGAATAGAGTTAATTTTACTCTGGGAATTTTACTGTGTGGTGGCCACATTTGTCTGCTACAAATAAACTCACTTGGGTGTGTAGTGCATAAATCACAGTTTATGTGAGTTAATGTCAAATACAAAGAGATCCGTTGTTACAACCTACCCCACTATGGTGAGCTGTAACACAGGTTGGGGATAAATAGATGCAACAGTGCGAAGTAATTTGTTGAAATAAGACCCGCGCTTCCAGTTTATGCAAAAACTTGATTGAAGAGCAAAGACTAATCCGTTTTTTGAATAAAGTGAGCCATTTGAAATGACAAAAACATTATACTATATTTATTGTAGGACTTTAAATTTAGCATAAAAACAATGGCTGCGTGTGTGAGTGTGTGTACTGTATTCAGTCACTGTTCAGCCACACAACTGAAATATTTCCAGGGCCAGAAACGCTGCAAGAACATCAGTCCAATAGTCCATGTGACATCAGGGGTTGAACCGTAATTTTATGAAGCTACGAGAATACTTTTTGTGCACAAAGACAGCAAAAATATTTTTTGTTTTGTCGTCTTACTTGCGTCAGCACACGCACGTGACGTTTACATGAAGAGGAAGCTCGCGCGTGTGTTGTGATACTGGCGTCACGCTGTAGCAGACGGGATGATGAAGGTGGAATGAAGTCATTATTTGTGTTTTCTCTGCACACAGAAAGTATTCTGGTAGCTTCAATAAATTACAGTTGAACCCCTGATTTCACATGGACTGTTTGACTGATGTTCTTGCTGCGTTTCTGGACCTGGAAACATTTCCGTTGTGTTGCTGTCTACGGAGGCTCAGAAAACTCTCGCATTTATTAAAAACATCTTAATTTGCGTTCCAAAGTTGAACGAAGGTCACGAGGGTGAGTAATTAATGACCGAATTTTAATTTTTGTGTGAACTATCCCTTTAAGAGGTATTTTCCCCTGTTCCTCTATCTGTGAACGTCACTGATCCATCAGATGATCCTCCACAGCCGCACACTGTCCCATGATTCACAGGCCCATGGTTCACACCAATGACCACAGCAGCACTGTAAAATCCAACAGTTTATAATTAGTTATCTTTACTTAGTTGCTATACTTACTAGGTCGTATTAAGTTACAGCTAATTTCAAGGCAAATTAAACAATTTACTTACTATTTTGAGTTACACTTACTTAAACTATTCAAGTAACCAGAAAGAAACCAATGACATTAATAAACCAGTGAGAGGCAGCGGTGCACTAAAATGCTGCAAATGTGCAACATAACAATAGAAGAAGAAAAGGGAAAAAAAGAAAAGAGTTGCTGAGGCTGGTCTTTTTACTCATTTTCTCCACTTCATAAGTCATCTTTTCCTAGTTGCATTCACTCGTTTCCCAAAATCATCTTGAATGTTGAATTGTCAATATGACTGAATAATCTTCCTGTTAATTTTCCTGAAATATTTTTTTGTTTGAACTCACCATTATAGTGGTTTAGTGATCCCTTTGGTTGGCCACTTGGAACTTCATAAAATCTTTTATACTCGTCTTTTTATTAATGCAATAATGGAACAAGGAATCACAATTGTTTGGTTTCAGAGAAAGAGAAGAAATAAGTAGATTGCTTTAAAAAGGTGATTTAACCTTTTATTAAAAAATTAGCTAGTGTACTTTTTGTGTTGATTAATGAGCTTTTATAGTTTCAACACTTTGTGAAGCTTTTAATTGGGCTGCTATAACCCTATCAGTTTGAATTAGTCCAGTACAGTCGTTACTGTCGCTCGGCAACAGCTGCTGTCACTGTTGCTAGGAGACCAGATCAATCCTCCCCTGAGATTTATCAACATTTTAACCCTCTGACATATATTTAACAATGATAACATGTTCTTATATAAGAATGCTAAAGCATACATGTAAGAGATATAAGAGTATATATAAACGTATGAGAATGTGTTGTGTGAGGTTCAGGCAGGTTTAGGTTTAGTGCAGGTTTGTATGAGAGTAGACTAATATTGAAGATGATGTGTTTGTGGGTCTGATTAATAATTCATTCATGATTCCTGATTGTGATGTGTTTTATCTCCATCAGATTCCCATCAGCTCACTCTGGATCTGAACACAGTGAATAAACGCCTCCGTCTGTCTGAGAACGACAGACTGATTACATTCACTTTGCTAGATCATCAGCCGTATCCTGATCATCCAGACAGATTTGATGAGTGGTCTCAGGTGTTGTGTAGAGAGAGTGTGTGTGGACGCTGTTACTGGGAGATTGAGAGGAGTGGAGATTGTGTGTTTATATCAGTGTCATATAAGAGCATCAGCAGGAATGGAGTGGGTCATGAGTGTTGGTTTGGACATAATGATCAGGCCTGGAGTTTGTTCTGCTCTTCCTCCAGATGCTCATTCATACACAATAACATAGTGACTGATCTCCCTGTAGAGTCCATCAGCAGTAGAATAGGAGTGTTTGTGGATCACAGTGCAGGAACTCTGTCCTTCTACAGCGTCTCCAGAAACACAATGAGCCTCATCCACACAGTCCAGACCACATTCACTCAGACGCTCTATCCTGGGTTTTGGGTTTCTATTGGATCATCAGTGAAACTGTGTTGATGAATCAGAATAGACTGATGAGAGATTGTACCCATAATGCTTTGAGCTGATGATGAATCAGTAACAGTGAGATGTTATCGAGTCTCTTCATCACATGAATATGAACATCAGTCAGAATAAATGTGTGTGATGAATCCTCATCTAGACAGTAAATCGGTGTGTGTTTCTGTGCTTTTGTCACACCAATCATCTGTATTATTACTATCAAATCAGTCTTACCTTATCATTCCTGTGATTTTTTTTTAATCAAATATATTTTTTATTATGACTACAGACATATTCAATTATTCTGAGATCTTGCCAGAATATTTACTTTCTAAAATATCTTTTTTCTTCTGAGTAGTTGAAATGTTTTAATGACAGTGTATTCACTCAACAAAAGTCAATTATTTCATTTACTAAAACATGTCAAAAAATATGTGTTCAAACGTCATTTAAACAAATATTACCATAGAAATAATGCAAATATTACTTTAACTGAAATATTTGATATATTTAACACTGGGCTCCTTTTAATTCATTTAATTATTAATTCAATTATAGAAATTTTAGAAGAAAAAAAAAAGAAATGTTGAGACTGCAATAATTTATCATTTACATTAATCATTTAGAAGATGCTTTTATCCAAAACGACTTACAAATGAGGAATCAAAATCAACCAAAGCGAAATATATTTACTATTTCAAAAATATATTTCATTGAGCTTCACTGTTTGCAACATATATATATTTAGTATATATTTCAATTATATTTTGGCCACAATTTTTTTTTTTTTTTTTTTTTTTTATATGGGTAATGCACAATCATCATTAAATTAGTCACTTAATTATCCCATTACCTTTAACTCTTGAGATTTGACTGGAGACTTGCTTGTGACTCGAAAGGAACGACTCAGTCCCATCTCTGACCTCCTGGCTGAAAAACTGTGCTAATTAGCAAATCCAGGTGATTGGAACAAAATACTGGCGAGGATTTTTACTCACCGAACCTGGATTTTACACCTCTGAAGGAATGTGGTATTGGTTGTATATTATTACTATTATTGTCTTTTGTGTATTGTCTTTCACTTATTTATTCTAGTTACTCATTTGCTTGTCTGTTGTTTGTGTCTTCTCATATATTTATTCTAATCACTCGTTTATTTTTGTTATCTGTGTCTTGTCACTTGTGATCCTGTCACCAAGACAAATTCCTTGTGTGTGTAAGCACACTTGGCAATAAAGCTCTTTCTGATTCTGATTCTATCAGAGGTGGGTAGTCCAGGTGTCAGAAAGTAAAAGTCCTGCCATATGTTTGCTCCACCCATTAACTCAGTCAGCTGATTTCACCAGAGGTGGAACCAAGTCCTTCCTTTCAAGTCACAAGGGAGTCTAAAGTCAGATCCCAAGTCCTCAAAAAATTAAACTTAATAAGATAATTAAGTGACTAATTAAATGATGATTGTGCATTAGTGATGAACACCTGCTGTTATTAAGAAATACAGAGGATCAGATGTTGATGTTTTATTGGTATGTGCTGCTTAGACACACAGACATCAAGAACCAGCATATGAATCTCAACAATGGTGACAATCAACTAAATTCTTCATGCTGCAATGCATGCTGGGTAACACCATAGTAAAAACTCCCATCATGCACTACAGCATGAAGAATTATTGTCACCACTGTTGAGGATCGTATGATAAGTGTTCAGGTCTAAAAGCCTGAGCTGCTGCAAATTTCCCCCCAATATTTAAGATTTACAGTGGCATTTCCTAATTCTGCTTTTTATCCAGTTGTTTGGTAATTTGTGTCAATCTACAAACCAAAGAATCGCCATTACATGATGTTCACTCAAATGATTTAAAAGCAAAACATGTTATCTCTACCACCATAAGCTTCTGCTTCAATAATGCGCAAACACTTGCTGTGAAACAATATTGCAATTGCTTAGAAGCAATTTACTTTGAGTTACTAAAAGGGTCAAGAGCCCAACTAAAGCAAACACTGATCTCCATGATGGTAGCATCATTTTAACCAATAAAACATCAACATCTGATCCTCTGTTATTCTCAATAACAGCAGGTGTTCATCACTAATGCACAATCATCATTTAATTAGTCACTTAATTATCTCATTACCTTTAACTCTTTGAGGACTTGGGATCTGACTTTAGACTCCCTTGTGACTTGAAAGGAAGGACTTGGTTCCACCTCTGGTGAAATCAGCTGACTGAGTTCATGGGTGGAACAAACATATGGCAGGACTTTTACTTTCTGACACCTGGACTACCCACCTCTGATTTTGGATCAAACAAATGCAGGCTTGGTGAGCAGAAGACTCTGATTTAAAAAAAAAAAAAAAAAAAGTAGTGTAGTGTATATTTTTGTAACATTTTAAATTAAATTATTTTTTTAAAATAATAAATATAAAATGTATGTCTTTTTATTCATCTTTAAGTATGTGGAGGACCACATTTCATATCAAGTTAGATTTAAGTTGTGGTATTTTAGCCTAGACATACTTTACACAAATAAGAAAACATGTATTAGTAAAATGAAGGACAATGGCCTGTTATTTTATTTAAATTAGACCCCCGAAACTACCATAAGTTGCTTCGTCATACTTCTGGGTTTCCCCGGTATAGGGATTGGGGAATCACAAGGTGACGTATTTGATATGGGCGTGACTTTCGACGTCACGCTCGGACGTGGGTGGGGTTGGATGTCCGCCGCAGGCTGCAGCGAGCCCTACTTAGGTTGAAAGGAGGCCCTTCAAATTTCGGTCACCGGGGTGACATTCTGCTTCCTGTTTCTCAACACTATCAACAGTGATATCACAGTCGTGTCACATAGTGAGCTCACAGTATGAGTGCACGTCCAGAGAACAAATTTCTGTTATAAGAACACAGCAGAAAGCCCAGTGTTAAATTATCTCTTCTGGGATTTTATTTGAGTCCACACTCAAGAGTGTTAAAAGTAATGCTGAAGCAGAGTTAAAGTTAATGAGATAATTAAGTGATGATTGGAGAAGGGTATAACTGCAGCCTGGAGATCTCCAAATGGGGGCGGGAACTACGAAACAGGGTGGGAGCTCCAAAATAGGGCGTGGCTTCCTTCCTTTGACAGACAGGCACATGACACGCATGCACAATTTTTCCCCCCAATCCACTTCAGCACAAACTCTGCCCCACAGCTGATTTGAAAGATTTTATTGGTTGTGTCAATCACAGTGTTGATTTCCTACACTATGCTACAAACAATGCTAACCACTAAACCTACCCCACAGTTGACCCAAACCTTAACCAGTGAAACTGACTGCACAGTGGGATTGCTAAATAGCGTGGTGGATAAACAGTTAATAAGATTATGCAATATAAGATCCGTTCCGTAACTCCCCAACCGGACCTCACCGGACAGTAGGACGTCACTACACCTTCCTACCCTGCGAATTTCAAGTCCCGGGATGCCCATTTCCTAAAACAAAGCGATAGAGTAAAACCTTTCCCCTGTGCTGTGCTGGGACGGATTCCCGTTTATATCATTAGGCAGAGGTTCTAACTCCAGTCCGAACACCTCTGGCCATGAGCTTTTCTGCTTTCACTGAGCATATTTATTTATGTAGCATTTTTTTTTTTTTAGAACAACTAGAAACAATTTATAAAGTTTTATTTTGAAATGCAAGTAATGATCTCCTGTTACAGCAAATTCACAACTTGTTTGACACAAACAATATTATGACCACTTGACAGCTGTTAGAGAATGTTTCCCAGATAATTAACATCAGTTTTTATGGAACATCCCCATTCCACACCCCCGGTGGGTGGGTGGGGGGGGGGGGGGGGGTGAGATGTCACTCTTGCCTGTCTTCAAAACTTGAGAGCCCTGTCTTTGTGTGATGAGACCCCGCCCCATTTTGGAGGTTCTGCCCACTTTGGGAGTTTCCGCCCTCATTTGGAGATCTCCTGTCTGCAGTTATACATACTTGGATGATTGATCATTATTAGAGACACCTGATGTTAACAAGCAGAATCACCAAAAGGAGAAAATCACATTTTATGGTTTACATTACATAGTGTTTACATTAGTTGGGCTCTTGATGCTTACTTTTTTAACAGCCAGACAAACCAAAAGCCCAAGTCATCTCTTGGTGGGGATTATGTTTAAACATAATCATTATTTGACCTTAATCATTGAACTCATTTAGAAACTAATCTCTGAGTTATATTTTCTTCATTGGAAATGTAACTCACAGATTAGACTCTAAGCAAATTCAGTGATTCAGATCAAATAAACATTATCTTGAAAAATTAACATTAACCTTGAGCTTTCACAACAAAACTTCCTGTCTTTTTTTACAAGCTGTTGTGATTAAAAAAAACATTCTGAATATTGTGTCAAAACCTAATCAAGACCACAAGATTGCTTTTCCTCTGGTGCTGTTAAAAAGAAAAAGCAAACACTGACCACTATAATGGTGATGAAAAATGGTGATTTTCTCCTTTGGCGATTCTGCTTGTTAACATCAGGTGTCTTCAATAACTGTCAATCATCACTTAATTAAGCACTAATTATATCATTAACTCTGTTTCAGTGTTAATTTGACACTCTTCAGTGTTACTTCAAATAGTACAGTCAAATAAACTCCCAGGAGAGTTCACTGGTATAAAAATCTTACCACGCAGAAACCGTACAGTATTGACATTGGTGTGTGTGTGTTTTTTTTAATCTTCAAACTGATGTTGTAACTCATATTGCAATAACACTTGTTTGTAATGATGAAGGCTGAAAATACTCAGCTACTAAATGTATCAGTGTATCAGGCTTTTACACAATAATTGCAAAACCATCAAAAGCAAACTATCATGTATTGCAAATGTGTTTGTCAAAATGACTGTCACAACAGTCAAAGTCAACCCTGGTGAAAAAAAAGAGCATATGCTGTTAGGTATGTTTTGATGCTGGTTTAAGCTGGTCCTTAGCTGGTTTATGCCAATGTCAAGGACCAGCATAAACCAGCACCAAAACCTACCGAACCAGCATATGTTTTTTTTTTTTTTTTTTTTTTTCAAATGATTAATAATAACAGTTAAGAGCCTAACTAAACACTGATCACCTCTGTGACATGAAACAAACATTAGAATTAAAGCCCAATTAATTCTCACTAAGAGCTTCTGTAGACATCTGACAGAAATACAGTCAGTCTGGTTAGTAATGAGTGAAGCTGGTGATGCTGTTTGTGGAGTTGTTTAATCATCCTTTGCTGGGATCTTGAGAGATTTATTGTGTTTGACTTGCAGTTGATTTTACCAAATGTAATCTTCAGTTATTTGATCATTTAATTTGATCACTAATCTACATACAATCATGAAAAAATGATTGCAATTTGTTATTTATTATTATTGCACAAGTGTCTGTATTTTATGTCTGGGGCTAAGCACAGCATAAGTGGCTCAGAGGGAAATGCAGTTTCCTCACAGCAAGAAGATCTCTGGTGTGAGTCCCAGCTGAGCCAGAAAGTCTGTCCCTCACGATCTAAAGATGTGTGAGTTACAGATTCTTAATTGTCTAAAGGTGTAACTGTGTCAGTTTTGGGGTTTCTGGTTAAAGACTGGTCTCTATGTAGCTTACTGAAGGCTGAGATCTACTACTACTAGCTTCACTTATTAGAAACCAAACTGACTTTATTTCTGTCATACATTTACAAAAGCTCTTATTGAGATTAACAGATATTTAAATGTTGATGCCTGTTTGAAAGTAATAGTTTGGTTTGATGTCACTATTTTGGTGAAAACATTTGCTTTAGTTGGGCAATGCATTTTGGGAGCCATGGATGAGTTTTGTATGATGCACCCAGAACACATTGCAGCATAAAGTGTGTTACTGTTGCTGAGATTCATACACTGATTCTTGATGTGTGTGTGACAAAGAAACGTGTGTTTTTAAATGTGTGAAATTATGTAATTAAAACTGATTTTCAGTCTTCAAAGTTATAATAACTAATAGCATAATAATAGCCACTAACACCATAGACTAGATGAAATCTGACTGCTATGTGATGTTTTCATCACCAGCAAGCAAACCGCATCATAATTTCCCATAACAAACATACAGAGAAAAAAATCAAGCGTCAAACTGGCTAACTTTGACATTTAACATCATAATAGTGACATCAAACCAAACTATTACTTTCAAACAGACATCAACATCTAAACCTCTGTTAATCTCAATAAGAGTTTGTGTAAATGTATGACAGAAATAAAGTCAATCTGGTTCATAATAAGTGAAGCTGGTAATGCTGTTTTTGGAGTTATTTAATGAAGGTGGAGCTTCATCAAACAAAGGTTGGGTTTTCACTTTCAACCAAAATTTGACATTTGAGCCCAGCACAGCAGAGTATATAGGTTTTGAGGGGGAGGAGTACATAGAGGTGGAATCAATCTAAACAAAGCGTGCAAATGTGGTACAGGAAATCAGCCTAGTAAAGGATTTTTCCCAGCCTTGATCTGTTTAGCATACAAGTGTCATTCAAATAATGACTAAATGCTAAACAAAAGGCACAGTTGTACCTTGAGCTTAGAATTCACACTTAACTTGGGAAAACCTGCCAGATGTTCAGGAACTGCATAAAGACAAAAGGTTACTGTCTCAGGGCCTGGACTGCCTGCTCTTAGACTGTCACAACATACATAACTTTTTCAGTTCATTCTCTTATATTGGAACCTAGCATAGGATCAGCATATTTTAAACAGATTCTGAAATTTGTAATCCCACAATAGCGTGTGCTTTTTGGTGTCATACTTCTGTGAAAACGATGAACATTAAAAAGTTCTCACAAGGACCTGGAATAAGCCTACTGCATAACCAATGGAATGATAATGTTTTGCTTCTATTCATATATTTATTAACAGAATCAGAATCAGAAAGAGCTTTATTGCCAAGTGTGCTTACACACACAAGGAATTTGTCTTGGTGACAGGATCACGAGTGACAAGACACAGATAACAAAAATAAACAAGTGATTAGAATAAATATATGAGAAGACACAAACAACAGACAAGCAAATGAGTAACTAGAATAAATAAGTGAAAGACAATACACAATAGACAATAATAGTAATAATATGCAACAAATACCACATTCCTTCAGAGGTGTAAAATCCAGGTTCGGCGAGTAAAAATCCTTGCCAGTATTTTGTTCCAATCACCTGGATTTGCTAATTAGCACAGTTTTTCAGCCAGGAGGTCAGAGATGGGACTGAGTCGTTCCTTTCGAGTCACAAGCAAGTCTCCAGTCAAATCCCAAGAGTTAAAGGTAATGGGATAATTAAGTGACTAATTTAATGATGATTGTGCATTACCCATATGGCAAAAAAAAAAAAATATATATATATATATGTTGCAAACTGTCATGCTGTGTGTAGAAGGAGATGTAGGAAATCGAAATATAACAAAAAGTCTTTAATAACATCCACAAATGGAAACTCCAGACAGGAACGGAACAGTAAAGACCATATATGGGCACAGAAGGGAGAAACCAACATAAACAATCCACAGGGGTGTGACATTAGTCCACCCTCCCGGAAGGCACAACCTCACACAGTAGAAAAAACAAAAACAAAAACAAAGGATTGCACGTGAGGAGGTAACAAAAAGTCAGTGTAAGAGGAGGCTCAGGCGGAGGATGGACTCCTGGGAGGAGGACAACAAACAAAGTCCAGGGTGGTGACAACGGAGGGAGGAGACAGAAGGATCCAGGGCGGGTCCGACGGAGGGAGGAGCCAGGGAGGAGCCTGAGTCGGAGCTGGAGGGAGGAGGACCCCAACGGAGCGACGAGGCGCAGCCGGAGGAGTGGAGTCCTGAGGCGATGGCGGGACGACGACCGACCAAGGCGCAGCCGGAGGGATGATGGAGCCCGGTGGAGCTGGTGGACCGACGGGCGAAGGTGGAGACGAGGGAGCTGAGAGCCAGGGTGGAGCCGCTGGGTCAAAGGGCCGAGTCAGAGTCCAGGACTCAGAGGCTGGAGGCGGAGGCGATGGATCCTCCAGCCATGACGCCGATGGAGACTGGCAGACCCGCGACAAGCCCACCGCACAGATGGAGGGCTGAGGGTGAGCAGCGGGGCTGTCAGGGGACAGCGGTGGTGGGTTTGAGGCAGCAGAGCCGATAGGAGGAGATAACAGATGGGTGGGAAATCCAGGCAGGCAGAAAGTTCAAGGCTCAGCCTCAGGGGTGCAGTGGGCGGTGCTGTCCTCAGCACCCTTACTCCCCACTGGAACATCCACTGTCGTGAGCATTGTGACCGGCTCTCGCACCTGGTCGGAATCGATAGGCTCAGGATCTGTAGCGATCTCTCACACTGTCACTCCCATTGGTGATGGCTCTGTCGCTCTTGGCTCTGGCTCTGCGAGTCGGGGTGTGGGTTGGCTAGGCTCTGGGTGGGCTGGTGGGCTAGTTCTGGATTGGGGCCGGACACTCTCCTGACACCAGAGGATCTCTTCCCTCCAGTTCAGTCCTGTGGTGTCTGCGAGGTCCACAGGGTGGTAGTAATTGGCCCCAATCCAGAACAGAGAGTTGACGGTGGCGTCGTCCAATGCCGTCGCCATGGCAAGACTGCAGAGTTCCTGGGCAAACTCCACAAACGGAAGATCTTACATCATACAACTGTTTTAAAGGTCGGATCTTTTGTCACACTGTGTGTAGAAGGAGATGTAGGAAAATGAAATATAACAAAAAGCCTTTAATAACATCCACAAACAGTAACTCCAGACAGAAACAGCAGGAACACACACCAATATAACTATAAGATCCAACGAACAACACTAAACTGAATCCAACTTATATAGGGGTGCAAACGATACAAGGACAGGTGTAGGTGATTAACCAATAATGACTTAACAAGGAACGGAACAGGAAAGACCATATATGGGCACAGAAGGGAGAAACCAACATAAACAGTCCACAGGGGTGTGACACAAACATTGAAGCTCAATGAAATATATTTTTGAAATATATTTATATGTGGCCAAAAATATATTGGTAGAAGTATATTTACGTAAATATATTTTAGCAAATATATTTTCTGGCCATTTGTTGTATATTTTTTAAATATATTTTAAATATAGAAATATATTTTTAAAAATATACAAAAAATACATCAGTAGGAAATATATTTATGTAAATATATTTTGAAACATGTTTTAGGAAAATATATTTATTGACCATTTGTGTGTTGTATATATATATGTATATATATATATATATATATATATATATATATATGTAACCCACTAGAACATCGTTCTAAAGTTCAAAGTTGTGGGTTATATTGTCAATTTACTGTTTGTTAATTTGTGCTCTCATTCAGAGATAATATATTAATGGAGTCAACGCTTTATTTTCAGTTCACAATATATGTGTGCTTGTGTCTTTAAGATTGCCGTTATTGGTAGCAAGGTTGATGGGTGTGTACAGGTCGAAAAACGTGGTTGTGCACTACAAGTTAGATTGTCTTCATTATCATTGGTTGATATGTGTTAAGACCCTCCCTCCGAGGATAATAGAAAATTGCGAGTGGTTAAAAAGAAAAAGGAGACGGACGGGAAAAAAAAAAGCAGCTGTGAGAGAGTTGATCGGAAAGATTAATATACAGATTGGAGCAGTTACAGGGAGTTAATCGATAAATCATTGCATTAATACTTTGCAGTGTATACAGTGAGCGGGTATACTCAGGTTGTGGCGTTTATTTTTGTTGTTTATGTCCGAGTTCTCCGTGTATTGTTTTCCGCCATTGCGGTTACGTCATTCGCTCGTAAATAGCATTTATTCAGATTGAGCTTTAAGTTATCCTAAAAAATAACGTAAAAAGAAGAACACAAGGACTGAAATCAACAAGAGTTCGTCGTGTGATTGGATCGAGGGAAACCAGATAGCGCCCCAGATCACCTTGCGGTCTGGGGTTCCTCTGGCTGCGTTGGAGGGTGACCCACAACGGCGGCCCGGGACAGCGCAGGACAAGGATCTGCAGGAGGCCTAACACAGGAATCCCGATCGCGGTTTGCATTGTACCTGAAATTGAGGTATTGTTGTTGATTTATTTGTGCTCAGGAGAGTGAAGGGGCCAATTTTCAGTTTCTCTGGCCACCACGAACGCGAGCTACGTCCAGGCCTGCAACGGGGTGGGTTGTGAATGACTGGGTTGTGTGTGCGTGGGCCCACAAGTGTTTAATATCAGTTATACAGTGTTATTCAGCGCGCTTAGGATCTGTAAGTATTTAACGTAATACTTTGCACTCAAAGTGAGTTTGTTGTGCAGTTTGTTCCAAGTGTATTTGACATTGTGGTCAATTTAGTAACTCAGAGTCTGTGACATTTCCCCTTCGGGGCTACATTTCTATCAAACTTGAGATCTTTTTGAGTGTGTGATTACATCACCACGTGAAACTTGTTTCTTTGACCAATTTCTACTTTCTTGTCTTACATTAATTAAATTCTGTACCTTTTTTCTACTTATACAAGTGTTTCATTAATTCAAAAGAGTGTATTCTTGACAGAGTGAAGTTGTGTTAGTATACATTTTATTTAACATTTTCTGAAAGAGAAATATTTCATTTAGTGACATCAGAGGGGCCTTAATACAACATCTCTTAGGCATTAGATTATTAAACCTGGTGCTGCCCCTTACTAAACTGGTATAAAAGAAGGTAGGGGGCGCTACACAAAGTGGGGGCTCGTCCGGGATCTCCCTCTGGTACGTCACTGATGAGTTCCTGAAAGAAAGCAGACAGATCAGATCAGCTAAGCCCAAGCACATCTTCCCATCTCATTGAAGCAATTGAAAAGTGGTCAAACAGTCATCATGGCGTTGAGAAAGGACCCTAGTCTACAAGCAGAGTTAATCAGCTGGTGCAAAGAGGCTGGCATTGATGAGAGTCATGCATTAATGTTGATAAATGTGCCTGCCCACACAGATGTTGCAGCCATTGAAGAGATAATGGAAGCTGTTAAAGTCTTAGGGAGAGTTCGTGTCCGGGACACACGAGAAGGACCCACCTCACGTTTTCTGCTGGTGTTGTGTGAATGCAAACAAGTGATCGACCCCACATGCCTACCTCCAGAAGTGTCACCTGGAGAAAGGAAAGAGCCATGGACAGTCATAGCAGTCCAAGCTAGAGAATCCGTACCTGACCCGGCCTCTGGAGGATTTACAGAACGCCTGGCTAAGTTCCTGATGGAAGAAGGGAAGTCACTTAATGACGTACAAGCCTTGCTCACTCCTCGCAGCACGTCTGACAGTTCCCCTGAGTCCATCATACGCGCCGTGGGTGAGATCCTGGAAAAGACCATAAAACATCCTAGTGACACCAATGCATACCGACGCCTGCGCACGTTTTCAGCTGTAGTTCCCACCCCCCCAGGAGAGGAGAATATGGAAACCTGGATTGAGCAAGCGAGGCTCATGATAACCGAGTGTGAATGCTCTGAAAAAGAAAAACGTCGGCGAATTGTGGAGAGCCTCAAAGGTCCTGCATTGGAGATCATCAGAGCTGTGCGGTTTTCCAATCCTGAGGCGAGTGCACTTCAGTACTTGGAAGCATTAGAGAGCACCTTCGGATCATCTGAGTCTGGTGAGGACATGTACTTCAAGTTTCGTCTCTTGCGCCAGAGTACTGGAGAGACCCTCTCTGAATTCTTGAGAAGGATAGAGAAGATGCTCAGCAAAGTAGTAGAACGTGATGGATTGTCCCCAGGACTCATTGATAAGGTACGAATTGAACAGCTAATTCGAGGGGCAGTGAACTCAGACATGATGTTGCTCCAACTGCGGCTAAGAGAAAGGAAACACCACCCACCTTCTTTTCTGAACCTGCTGAAAGAGATACGTGAGGCAGAGGAGAGTGAAGCATCTCGCCACAGAATGTCTGCTAAAGCCAAAGCCATACAATACTGTGAGGACGAAAGAGCCAGCACTTCTGTCATCCAGGAACTAAAGGCTGAGATTCAAGAGTTAAGAACCCAGATATGTGGAGGTGAGTCCAAAACAGTGTCTACATCATCTTTGGTAATTAAACCTAAAGAAAAACAGATAAAGCCGACTGACAAAACTGACAGTTCTGAAGTACAAGAGTTAAGAAAACAGGTGCAACACCTGCAACAGCAGTTGGCCATTATGAGTGTCAGCTCTACTCCTCACTCACCTCAGATTCCAGAGCCGCGGCCAAAAACCTCCACTTCTTCCTCGTCTCTGAAAGGCAAGTCCGCAAGAACAAGAGATGATTATTTCTGCTACAGATGTGGAGAGGACGGCCATATTGCGACAAAGTGTCAAGCTCCGCCAAACTCTGATCAAGTGATTCAAAAGCTGATTCGTTCTTTGCGGCAAGCAAAAAGTGAGAAGTACGAGACTAATGACAACCACAGAAAAGCTCAGAACCAAACCTGTTTCTCCAAAAAGAGTCAGACAGACGTCTGTGAATCCAGAAGTCTTCCCAAAGGCCTAGTTGGACCAGCATCAACTGTGGATGTGAAGCTTAATGGTCATGTATGTCAAGCCCTGCTAGACACCGGATCACAGGTGACGATTGTGTTCGACAGCTGGTTTTCCAGAAATCTCCCAGATGTGCCCATTCACCCGCTGACTGGATTGTCAATATGGGGGCTCAGTTCATCCAGTTACCCATATAAGGGGTATATAGTTGTTGATGTCACCTTCCCTGCTTCTGTAACTGGCGTGGAGGAGTCTCTGTCCATTCTGGCCCTCGTCTGTCCTGATCCTCAAGGTCCTCCCCAAGTGCCGGTTATAATTGGTACTAACGCCAGTTTCTTCAAACGACTTGCTGCACTCAGTCAAGGTAATGAGGGAGCCCATGTTGCACATGCTTTAAAAATCCAGACCCGACAATGTGCCATCCATCTGCCTCAGCTGCGAGAAACTGAACGACTCCCTGACAAGCCTGATGGAAAAGTCCGGTGGATAGGACCTGGTGACTGTGTCATTCCACCCAGAGGGGAAATATATGTCACCTGTCAAATGGAGACTGACAAGCCTCTGAGAACCGAGATCTTTGTGGTAGACACCACGGAAGCAGACAGTCTTCCAGCTGGGACGTTCATAACCCCTGTAGTACTTCCGTCTTCGGCTATAGATGGAAAAAATATCCAAGTCCTAGTTCATAATGAAACATCTAAGGACATTTCTATTCCAGCAGGAACTGTAGTTGCCCACGTGTATCCCACAGACACGCTTGCAGTGCCTTCAGGAGGTTCCAACAGCTCCAAAGTAATAGACCCGATGTTGTTTGATTTCAGTGAGTCATCCATTCCTAAGGCTTGGGAACTAAGACTGCGACAGAAGTTGTCAACCCGAGGTGATGTCTTTTCTACTGGCGAGTGGGATGTGGGATTAGCTCTGGGAGTCGAACATCACATTAGACTGACAGACACCAAACCATTCAGAGAGCGCTCCAGACGCATCGCTCCTGCGGACATAGAGGATGTACGGCGCCATATCAAAGTACTGTTGGTGGCTGGAATAATTAAGGAGTCAAGGAGTCCGTACGCCTCTCCCATAGTAATTGCAAGGAAAAAGAGTGGGGCAATCAGAATGTGTGTCGACTACCGAACCCTAAATGCTCGTACCATTCCAGATCAGTACACCACTCCCAGGATAGATGACGCCCTGGACTGTCTGGCTGGTAGTAAGTGGTTCTCTGTACTGGACCTCCGCAGTGGGTATTATCAAATAGCCATGGGGGAGGAAGATAAGGAGAAGACTGCGTTTATCTGCCCCCTAGGTTTCTTCCAGTTTGAACGGATGCCGCAAGGGATTACTGGAGCTCCAGCCACATTCCAGCGGCTAATGGAGAAAGCTGTTGGTGACATGCACCTCCTCCAAGTAATAGTCTACCTTGATGACATCATCGTGTTCGGATGCACCCTTGAAGAACACGAAGAGAGACTATTAAAAGTCCTAGACCGTCTGCAAGAGTGTGGCCTGAAAGTCTCGATTGACAAGTGTCAATTTTGTCAGTCCCAAGTCCGATATGTAGGGCACATTGTGTCAGCTGCTGGAGTATCCCCAGATCCAGCCAAGATTGAAGCTGTAACACGCTGGAAAATGCCCACCGACCTAAAGTCCCTGAGGTCGTTTCTTGGGTTTTGTGGATTTTACCGACGATTCATAAAAGACTACTCAGCCATCGTAAGGCCATTGACGGAGCTCACCAAAGGGTACCCACCAACGTCGGGACAGAACAGAAAGGCAGGAGATGCCAGGAAATATTACAAAGAGACAGAGCCCTTTGGGGAGCGTTGGGACGACAACTGTACTGCAGCTTTCCGTAACATCATTTACAGTCTCACTCATGCTCCAGTTCTCGCTTTCGCCGATCCAACCAGACCTTATGTGCTGCATGTGGACGCCAGTCTGAGCGGCCTTGGTGCCGTGTTGAATCAGGAGCATCCTGGCGGGCTCCGGCCTGTGGCTTACGCCAGTCGAAAACTGAGTGCCTCTGAACAACGTTACCCCATTCATCAGCTGGAGTTCCTGGCGCTTAAATGGGCCGTTGTTGACAAGTTTCACGACTACCTGTATGGTGCACAGTTCGTAGTTAAAACGGACAACAATCCACTTACCTATGTGTTGTCAAGTGCAAAGCTGAGTGCGACGGGTCATCGTTGGTTAGCTGCTTTAGCTACCTACAACTTCAGCTTGCAGTACAAGCCTGGAAGTCACAACATTGATGCGGATGTGCTGTCCCGATACCCCTGTGAATCGTCTGGCTGCTCTGAATGGAAGGAAATTCCAAAGTCAGGGGTAAAAGCCATTTGTCAGCTGGCAGGTGTTTCTGAAAGCGAGTCATCATCCAGACTGGTGGATCATTTATGTGTCCCTCCACAGAGTGTTCCAGAGGCATTCGCTTGTCCCACTGCATTGAGTCTGGGTCATATGGAGCAACTGACTAATGAGGAGTTGAGGAGGGCTCAAGAGGAGGATCCTGTAGTTGGAGTAGTGAGGAGAGAAGTGGAGTCTGGGAAAATACTTACTGGCGCTAGGAGTTCCGATGCTACTGTTGCTCTGCTACAACGTCAAGGTTCCAAGTTGATTATCCAGAACCAACTTCTGTACCGAGTCTCAAAAGGTTCCTGTGGAAGAGAAAAGAAACAACTCGTCTTACCTGAGAAGTATTGGTCTCGAGTACTGTGTTCCTTGCACGATGACTCCGGTCATTTGGGAGTAGAAAGAACAACGGAACTCCTGAGAGATCGTTTCTATTGGCCCCGAATGTCCGCCTGCATAGAACAGTACGTTAAGAACTGCGGTCGTTGTGTAACCAGAAAGACGATACCCAAGAAGGTCGCACCACTGAACCACCTGACCAGCTGTGGGCCATTCGATTTGGTGTGTATCGACTTCTTATCCATCGAGCCTGACTCCAAAGGTCTCAGCAATGTCCTCATTGTAACAGACCACTTCACCCGTTACGCCCAAGCGTTTGTAACTAAAGACCAAAAAGCTCTGACTGTTGCAAAGATACTGTGTGACCAATTCTTTGTTCACTACGGTTTACCCTCCCGTATCCACTCCGATCAGGGCAGGGATTTTGAGAGTGGTCTCATAAAAGAACTGCTGAATATGCTGGGAATCCGAAAATCCAGAACATCTCCCTATCATCCACAAGGGGACCCCCAACCTGAAAGGTTCAACCGAACACTACTTTCCATGCTCGGTACTCTAAATCTTGTGGAGAAAAGCAGATGGAGTCAACACATTACCCGACTAGTACACGCTTACAACTGCACTAAGAACGAAGCCACCGGGTACTCACCATATTACCTTCTGTTCGGAAGGGAGGCTCGTCTGCCGGTGGATGTGTGCTTCGGGACTTCACCTGATGGAAAGGGAGCTGGTAGCCATCGACAGTATGTGGAGAGGATGAAATCAGAATTGCAAAAAGCGTATCAGTTAGCAACTGAAACTGCCCAGAAAAGTCAGCAGAGGAACAAACGCTTGTATGATCGGCATGTAAAACACCAGACCCTGGCTGTAGGAGATCGTGTCCTGATAAGAAATCTGGCATTGACGGGAAAACAGAAACTTGCAGACAAATGGAATTCTGTACCCTACCTGGTTGTCGAAAAGCTGAAGAACTTACCTGTATACCGTCTGAAACCTGAATCCGGGATGGGAAATGTGAGAACTTTACACCGAGACCATCTCTTACCTGTTGGGGAAAATGTGAGGTTGTCCGTTCCTGAAGATCCGAGGAAGGTGTCCGTGGAGCCGGCGACAAGGACAGGACCTGTGGAAAGAAAAAAGAGAAGATTAAGAGGAAGGAATGTGAACATGGCAGAAAGTGAATTAAGGAATGAATCTGACAGTGAAGAGGATGACCTGTGGTATTACCACCCGTATAGGGTAGAGAGACAGCCCAGGACAGAGAGTGATGCACAAGGTGGATCTGCTGCGGAGGAGGACACAGTTTGCCGTGGAGGTGAATTGGATAGACCCCGTGCAGAAGCTGATGAGCTGATGTTCACTGAAGAAGACCATGGAGAACTACCGAATCAGAATCCAGCGGAAACCAGAGATCCTGGTTTAGGAGGGGGAGATCCCGGCACTAATAATTCTGCCAGAGAGGTAGTTAAAGCTAGCCCTTCCCGCCCCAGAAGAAACAGAAAACCTGTAGTCAGATTGAGCTACGACCGTTTGGGCCGACCCACTAACAGACCTTTAACCCTAGTTCATAGAGGGATGGTCATAAAGGTAGAGGGTGGGGCAAATTCAGCAAAGAAATCCTGTAACACTGTGTGGTGCCACCCTATGGCACAGTGTACTGAGTGTGTTCAAGTAAGTGCTCATATAGAGCCCAGAGTTACAGTTAAAATGTAGAGAAGTAATCTCATGGGGTCATGAGATATTTAGAAGGGGGAGCATGTAACCCACTAGAACATCGTTCTAAAGTTCAAAGTTGTGGGTTATATTGTCAATTTACTGTTTGTTAATTTGTGCTCTCATTCAGAGATAATATATTAATGGAGTCAACGCTTTATTTTCAGTTCACAATATATGTGTGCTTGTGTCTTTAAGATTGCCGTTATTGGTAGCAAGGTTGATGGGTGTGTACAGGTCGAAAAACGTGGTTGTGCACTACAAGTTAGATTGTCTTCATTATCATTGGTTGATATGTGTTAAGACCCTCCCTCCGAGGATAATAGAAAATTGCGAGTGGCTAAAAAGAAAAAGGAGACGGACGGGAAAAAAAAAGCAGCTGTGAGAGAGTTGATCGGAAAGATTAATATACAGATTGGAGCAGTTACAGGGAGTTAATCGATAAATCATTGCATTAATACTTTGCAGTGTATACAGTGAGCGGGTATACTCAGGTTGTGGCGTTTATTTTTGTTGTTTATGTCCGAGTTCTCCGTGTATTGTTTTCCGCCATTGCGGTTACGTCATTCACTCGTAAATAGCATTTATTCAGATTGAGCTTTAAGTTATCCTAAAAAATAACGTAAAAAGAAGAACACAAGGACTGAAATCAACAAGAGTTCGTCGTGTGATTGGATCGAGGGAAACCAGATAGCGCCCCAGATCACCTTGCGGTCTGGGGTTCCTCTGGCTGCGTTGGAGGGTGACCCACAACGGCGGCCCGGGACAGCGCAGGACAAGGATCTGCAGGAGGCCTAACACAGGAATCCCGATCGCGGTTTGCATTGTACCTGAAATTGAGGTATTGTTGTTGATTTATTTGTGCTCAGGAGAGTGAAGGGGCCAATTTTCAGTTTCTCTGGCCACCACGAACGCGAGCTACGTCCAGGCCTGCAACGGGGTGGGTTGTGAATGACTGGGTTGTGTGTGCGTGGGCCCACAAGTGTTTAATATCAGTTATACAGTGTTATTCAGCGCGCTTAGGATCTGTAAGTATTTAACGTAATACTTTGCACTCAAAGTGAGTTTGTTGTGCAGTTTGTTCCAAGTGTATTTGACATTGTGGTCAATTTAGTAACTCAGAGTCTGTGACATTTCCCCTTCGGGGCTACATTTCTATCAAACTTGAGATCTTTTTGAGTGTGTGATTACATCACCACGTGAAACTTGTTTCTTTGACCAATTTCTACTTTCTTGTCTTACATTAATTAAATTCTGTACCTTTTTTCTACTTATACAAGTGTTTCATTAATTCAAAAGAGTGTATTCTTGACAGAGTGAAGTTGTGTTAGTATACATTTTATTTAACATTTTCTGAAAGAGAAATATTTCATTTAGTGACATCAGAGGGGCCTTAATACAACATCTCTTAGGCATTAGATTATTAAACCTGGTGCTGCCCCTTACTAAACTGGTATAAAAGAAGGTAGGGGGCGCTACATATATATATATATATATATATATATATAATTATGGGTACAGGGGTCGAGTGTGCGGTTAGAGGAACAGCTGTAGGTGGGTTTGGCTGTATAGTTGGTGGAGGAGCACTTACTGGAGACATCACTGACATTTGCTCTGCTTCTTCTTTCATTACTGAAGCTTGAATTTTTTTCTTATTCTTTTTTGTTAGTTCTTCAAGCTGTAATTGAGTTAGTTTTCTCTGTAGCTCTTTCTCTTGATTCTTGAGCTTTTGTTCATTTTTTCTAAATTGCTCCACTGCATGAGACACATGATCACAAAACTCTTTGTGTGTTTTAGAGTTTAAACCGACCACATCTTCCAGCCTGCATTTTACTGCTGGTGGCATAGCATCAATCACAGCCTGTCGAAGTAATGTTGCCATTAATGGGTCTGTTTCAGGATTCCCTTCAGTCTCTTGTTTCCATCTTTTCAGCTGTCTCTGAAAATATGTGGTAGGATTCTCTGTTTCTTTCAGCTCGTCTCCCTTTAATGATTTAGGGTCCAGTCTTATTGGGTACTCAGCCCGCAGTGCCTGCCACACTGCTGGACGGAATGCATCAAAAATAATTCCATCCATGTTATGAGAGTTCACAGCTCTGTCCAGAGAGGCTGTTTGAAGAATTTCTTCCATCTTTGCCCCTCCCACAGTTTTAGCTAGCAACGCTTTAATGTCTCCCACAGCCAAAAGTTTTCCCACAGTTTCCTCCTCAAACACCCTGATCCACTTTCCAGCCCCCTCATGGATATCTGGGAGGCGAGTGACCAGCCCTTCAAGGTCCTGTGAGGCCCAGGGGACATATTGTCCCTGTGCCCCCTTGATTAATATGGGAAGCTGTGCAGCCAGTGGTCTGAGTGTCCCCTTTTGTCTGCCCTGATCCCATTTTCCTTTATCCAATGACTCCACTCCTCTTACTTCTCCTTCTCTCCAATTTATTTTCCTCTTGTATCTTTCTTCCTGATTCTTTAATTTTTGTTTCTATCTCTTGCTCCATAGCCTCTACTTGTGCTTCAACTTCTTTTTCTTTCCTTCTCATTTCTTCTAACACTTGCTCATATCCTGTCTTTCCTTCCTGGTTAGTTTTCATCATTTCTAACGCTATGTATGCCTGTTTATAGCAATCTAGCGGTAGATATTCTCCACCTCCTTATCTCTGTCTGCTCTTTACATCTGGTTTCATTTTTTCTTCCAAGCTCTACTTGACCTTTCTCCTGAGACCTCTACCATACCTTTCAGGATTGGAAACTGTCCCTCTGGTGGTAGATAGGGGGGTGGTTTAGAAAACAACTTTTCCTTTTTTCTTTGTCTCTTTATCTGCCTCCTTCAATATTTTTCTTGCTTGTTTTATGTTTTTTTAATGCATAATGCATTTTTTTAATTCTCCTTCCTTCTTAAACATGGCTATCACTTCTTTCTCTTTTTCCCTTTTCGCTTCTCTTTTTTCTCTCTTTTTACTGATGCTTTTAGTTTTGTAGTTTTTTTTTTAATCAATGTTTCCATTTCCTCACACAATGCTACATCATATGTCCCTTCTTTTGGCCATTTTGTCATCATATTTCTAGTCCTCTTTTCCCATTTTTTTGAGACCTTGTTTATCTCTTCTTTGCATAATGGATATTTTAATCCTAATATTTCCACCGGCGTGGCCATGAATATCACCCTAGTCTGTTTTAATTCAATGTTATACCATTTGTTGGAAACAAAATTCACTAAGAAATCGCTTTTAGATTTCTTGCAAAGTAATTGCAAAGTAAATCCTACACCAATTGTGTGCCAGTATGTTAAGTTTTAAAAAACATCAGTCTCACCTTGCTTTTGCATTTTGATTTCCTTAATCTGAGCTTCACTGTTAGCCAGTCTGGTTTCCAGAGCTTTGAGTCGTGTCTCTGTGGGTTGTAATTTCTGTTTTGTTGCTCCAAGTTCCCGCAGTAGGTCTGTGCATAATGTCAAAGGACAAGTCAGGTCTTTAATATCGTTCTGAAGAAAGTTGCCGGCTTTACTACTCAATTCAGATGCGACATTTGGAGCGAATATAAGACATTTGTACAGAAGCAGAAGAACTGCGATTGTTGCCCTCATTCTTAATGCTTTAGCTAAAGCGTGTTAGAGATGTGTCTGCTCTATGTGGATGTATTTATGTTACAAACCTGATGCTTTTATACCATTCCTACATCTTCAGTAATTCACACATCATGGACAATTTCGACATAATTAATCATGTGGTGAAATGTTGTGTAATCAGTAGTATGATAGTCTGGTTTGATCTTGCTGCTTGCTAGCAACTGCTTTCTTCACAGAAGCTTTGAGTTCAAATATTTCAACTCAAATCAATATTTTGTGTCTAATTATTTAGTTTTTTTGGCAAGTAGTCATGTAATAAGCATAATGTAATAAGGACAGTGTACATTCAGCCGGTTATTATTGCAAAATAAAGCCCTTCAATCTTACACAACATATATGCTGATGAGCCTGTCAGCCTTTATTCTGTGATAACAACCGGCTGGATGTACATTATCCTTTACATAACAGCTGTTTATGTTCTTAATGGCAACGTTGATCTGAACAAAACACTGAACATTGTACTTTGGACTTATTTACAGTACAATGTATATTAGACATACATTCCATTATGTTTGCGACATTGTTTTATTCCTAGGTTTTCTTCTGTATTTCACAGATTTAGGTTTGTTAAGGTTTTATTAAAGGTAGTTCCATAATTTTTGGTGCTAACATGTGGAAACCACAACACCACCTGTTGCATAATTCATGTCTACAACCTTCTGTTCATAATCAAAGGTGATTTGACATAATCCCTCCTTTCACTTTCGGATTCCACTCTATACAGTATACTAGAATATACTGTTGTGTAATATGCATAAGAATACAATTATCCTGCCTCATTGTTTGATGTATTTAGCTAATATATTATGTCTAATGCTTTATTATTTTGCTTTAGTATAGAGACCATATCTCACTAGTAACTAGTTGTTTATTAGCATGCCTATTACTAACACATTGGCTGTTTAGTAGTACTTATAAAGCACATATTCATATGCATGACCACATTCTACATCCCTAATCCTACCCCATACCTAACCTTAACAACTAGCTTACTAACTAGTAATAAGCAACAAATTAGGAGTTTATTAGTCATAGTTGGTTTGTTAATGGCAAGAACTGGACCTTAAAAATAGTGTGACTGAAAAGCCTTATATGGGCATGCATTATATTTATAATACAATAAATACAACATTTATTTGATGTCTCATTAGCCCAGTAATACTGTGAGTGTTAGGCTGGAGAGTGTTACATTTATATGTGTGTGCAGAAACGTCTGTTCAGAGTTGAATTCAGGGTCAGGGTGTTGTTTAAAAGCTTTTATTGAGAATATGTTTTATCAAGAAAGGAAAAACCACACTTGTTGTATTAATGCTTTTTATTAAGAGAACAGAGAGGAAAAATAATTAAAGGAAAAAAAGAAAAGAGAATGCTTACCACCAAGAGATGACAGGCTGTTTGCAAGAGGAGACTACAGCAGAGTCTGGAGGAAAAAGAAAGAAGAAATAACGAGTGAGACTATTTAAAGAGGTTGAGGGCGTGTCCAGTCTGAATGACCTCATTTGAGGAAGGCATTAGTTCAAATATCCGAGACGATGACAGGGACATCAGATGCTGCTTCAGGACCACCTGTAGAGTTTCTCTGGGACCAGATCCATCACTGATATTGCCTTGAGCAAAGAACTTTTTTCATATATATACTTTAAAACCATACCATGAAACATGGCACCCAACATGACAGAAAGATCATCAATTACTGGCCAGGACTGATGACTAATTGCTCAACAGTTGCCTTACTTGCTTTGATGTTAGATGTTTAAAACATGAGGTAAGAAATATATTGTACTGTGTAAGACCCAAAAAGGGAGAATTAAATGACCCAGAAAGGTTCTAGTGTGCGGATGAAAAATAATGAAACTTGCATGCTCAGAAGGCTGTGGAGGTTTGTTTAGCCATAAAACAAATGCCTGGTTAATGTTGTGCGTGCCCTGCTGTATATGTTTATGTTTATGGTTAATGTTTTATGTTATATGTTTAAAACAAAACTTGTTTTACTCATACCTTTGTTCATCTTCAGAACACAAATTATGATATTTTTGATGAAATCCGAGAGCTTTCTGACCCTCCATAGACAGCAGTGCAGCTACTGCGTTCAAGACCCAGGAAAATAGCAAGGAAATCGTTAAAATAGCCCATGTGAATCCATCAGTGGTTCAACCGTAATGTTATGAAGCTACGAGAACACTTCTCACAAAATCTCAGACACTTTGATCAAACACCTCTGGCACGTTGATCATCTGAGATACACTCAGACACTTCAAGAAACTGTAAATAAACTGATGTCATTTGCCTGGACCAGAGGAGGGCCACAGTCCAAAAAGACAAAGAATTCTTATGAGAATCAACAATCTGGGCCCGTATGTATAAAACTTTTCAGAAATGCTCTTAAGAATGGTCTTACATTTTGACTTAAGTGTCAAAAAATTATTAGTAAAAAGTAGGACTTCTCTAAGAGTAGGAGATTTTTATAAAGCAGCTCAAAGCAGCTTTCAGTAAAGTCTAAGACTGATTCTTAATTATTGACTGAGGGGACACTTCAGTGTTGTGAACTAAGAACCACAATGATAGTGAGCCACGGCAGCACAACACCAATCATTTGATGTAACTACAATAAAATCAATTAAGACACTATATAATATTTGATTGAATTGAGTTGCATTGTGCAACATTATCACAAATTATTGTTGTTTTCAAATCCTTTTCTATCGGTGTTTCTCCTCGTTTACAGATGGAGTAATGATGTGAACATGAGTTCCATCAACCGCTCCAACAACTCCAAGAAAGCCCACAATCCTCATAAAAGTGCCTTGTTTTTGCAGCATGGTTTGACGATCAGTTGGAAAGTCAATTGAACTGCCATGGAGTAGTGAACAGGAGGGCGAAAATTTTGCATATTTGCTTGGAGTCAGTTGTTTTATTCCTGATAATAATGCAATGAAACATGCCAAATTGTGTGGTCAATTTTTGGCCGTGCTGTCATACAAAGAAATTATGAACACATGCAAAAACAAGAGAGGAACAACAAAATGTTGATAACTGCACTGTAAAAAAAAAAATGTTGCCAATACTGAAAAAATCAAGGCAACACATTGCATTCAGATTTTTATGTTTTCCCAACGATTGGTGTCAAATCCAGGTGCCATGAGTAAAAGTCCTCCCCAGTATTTTGTTCCAATCACCTGGATTTGCTAATTAGCACAGTTTTTCAGCCAGGAGGTCCGAGATTGGACCAAGTCATTCCTTTTAAGTCTCAAGCAAGTCTCAAGTAAAATCCCAAGCCCCTAAAGAGTTAAAGTTGATGAGATAACTGAATGATGATTGTGTTAGTGATGAACATCTGCTGTTATTACAGAGGATCAGATGTTGATGTTTTATTGGTTAAAATGATGCCACCATTGTGGAGATCAGTATTTGCTTTAGTTGAGCTCTTCACCATTGACTCGTGGGTTAGATCTATCTCTGTTATAATGCGTATGGTCTTGTAAAGCAGTGAGATCAGAGCTGTATGGTGAGCAGCTAAGTGGTGCTAGGTGATCATCGTAAGCATACCTGAACACCCCCAAAATAATTTTCTTTTGTAAGGTAAGGTTTTCATGAATTCATTTAAAACCTGTATAATGCATATAAACATCTATAGTATTTAGACGCACAGACATCAAGAACCAGCATATGAATCTCAACAATGGTGACAATCAACAAAACGCTTCATGCTGCAATGCATGCTGGGTAACAGCATAGTAATGCACTGCAGTATGAAGAATTATTGTCACCACTGTTGAGGAGCGTATGATAAGTGTTCATGTCTGAAAGCCTGAGCTGATGTAGTTTTTTCTTCCAATATTGAAGCGTTACAGTGACATTCGTTTAATAGGATTTTTTTGTTGCAGTTCTACAATCGCTAGATGTCATTCAACAAGAGAGTATTTCATGTTGCTGATCTAAATTAGTTGTATATGGTGCGAGCGCGAGCTAATCTGCTGCTGCAAGCTTGTGACTCAGCAATGCACAAATGCTCGCTGTAAAACAGCAGAGATTACTCCAAGAGTCAAGAGACAAACTAAAAACCACACTTGACCGCAATGATGGTGACACTGTGTTTTTTTTCTTTCTCTTCTTTTCTTGGCCAATAAAACATCAACATCTAAACCTCTTAGAATTCTCAATAAGAGATTCTACAGACATGAAATAAAGTCATTCTGGTTAGTAATGAGTGAAGCTGGTGATGCTGTTTGTGGAGATGTTTAATCAGATTTGAGAGATGAAAGTCAGAGATGAGTCAGTTGTAGTTCTTGTGTTTCTCTTTTCTTCAACGATGCTGCTTGTTAACAGCAGATGTTCATCACTAACACAATCATCATTCAGTTATCTCATCAACTTTAACTCTTTAGGGGCTTGGGATTTTACTTGAGACTTGCTTGAGACTTAAAAGGAACGACTTGGTCCAATCTCGGACCTCCTGGCTGAAAAAACTGTGCTAATTAGCAAATCCAGGTGATTGGAACAAAATACTGGGGAGGACTTTTACTCATGGCACCTGGATTTGACACCAATCGTTGGGAAAACATAAAAATCTGAATGCAATGTGTTGCCTTGATTTTTTCAGTATTGGCAACATTTTTTTTTTTACAGTGTGATTATGTTGTAGTCAATGTCAATGTTGCCAATTTAGTGATGTGAGTGTTTAGTGTGTTCAAAAGCGTAGCACGAAAATCAATTTCTTGGACAAAGCTTATTTAGATTACAACACTCTCCCACTTATATATTCACATTTATATAAATGACCAAGACCGACAAGTTTGTGAATATGAGATCCGTATACTGGCCAGTACAAGAGTCATGTAGGATTAATGAGATTCAATACGAGTAGAGAGTGAAATAGAATAAATCAAATGGCAGAATAATAATAATAATAATAATTAGAAATGAACAAACAACCAATTGGCATTTTAATGTAAATTTGATGTCATAATAAACATGCAAGAAACCTTCAGCCCTCCATTGGACACCTTTCTTGGGCCATTTGTGTGAGCCTTACATGTGCGCAATGAAAACAAAAATAATGTCTTCATTCAACAATTTCCTCATGACACATGCGTGTGCATTCTCTGCTTGCAAACAAGCCACAGTGCATCCAGGTTCTACGTCAGCAGCACCACACGCATGCGCTGATATCTTTGAAGAAAACTAACCCTGAAACATAACCTACCCTGGAGCAGGTTATGTTCAGAGAATAAGTTGCAATGGCTAATTACATACCCTGAACGTTACCTCCGTGTTTGGAACTGAATGCTGAGTTTATCCACTTACTCTTACACATACCTGGGTATGTCACATAACCTTCTTTGTGAAGAGTGAAGGGTTTCTACCACAAGACTAACATCCCGTAGTAACTAGCAATTACACAAGCTTCAGTCTGGATAGTGAACACCTAAGAAGAGATGATGCCAACCCCTCAGAGAACTTTAATTGGATTATTGCAATAACTGTCTTATGGTTATTAGAAGTATTTATTTTTTAGCATTGCAATGCTGAAAGTATGTGCATCCTCTACTTTAACTCACTTGGAGAGACAGAGTGGCAGTGCCAAGCAATTGCTCAACACTGGTGGTAGGTATTCGATACCTGCTATGAGCACTATGTTGCCTTATGAAGTCCTTTTCCAGCTGACCTATTTCTAACCAACTGCCTCACAACTCCCACTATATACAGTAAACAACCTTATGAAAAAGACGTTTATTCAAGTGTGCTATTAGTATACTTATTTTAAACAAAAAAATAGGACAGTATACTTTCAGTCTACTTTTTATGTACTTCTCAGAAATATATTTAAAATGACATTTAAGTTTACTTGACTTATACTTAGAAAAAGTCTAAATATATTTGAGCTATAGCCTACTTGTGCTCTGTAAACTGTGTAATGTTATGGAATAAAATGCCGACCCATGGAGAGGTAATGACTGTCAAGCTTTGGGGTGTTGATCAACTCCATCTACGTTTTCATTATCATGAATAGTCTTTTTTTTTTTTAGCTTTTTGTTCAAAATGTTCTATTTTTAGTTAGTTATTATTTATGAAACTTACCCACGTTCAAAGTGTTTCTAAAAAAAGAAGCTAGAATAAAATGTTTTTGCTTACAACCAGATACCCTGTTCTTTCTTGTGATGTTTTGCATGTTCAGATATTCATATAACAAAATATATAATACCTAAATAACGACATAGCAGTATTCTTAAAGGTGCTATAGGTGATTGTCTTTAGAAACAGTTTTTGTTATGCTGGTTGAAAGTCTCTTCACATCCCGATAGCAATCATCAAGTTAAGTGGTCTAAATCTATTTATATGTGTGTGTATATATCACAATGGTGACTTTAAACTTGATTATTTTCAATAAAACATCAAAATCTAAACCTCAATTCTTAATAAGAGGTAAAGTCAAGTGTGAGAGAGATATATATTGGTGATTTTGTAACTTTTTTTTGTTTACAGTGGTGCTGAAGAGTAGCGCTGTCCATTGTGATTTTCATTTTGCTGCAATTTAAAATATCTAATCATTTCAAATCATAATTTCTCACTGAAGCAACATTCACTAATCAGCATGGAGCAGGTGTGCATGTTTTGAATGTGTTTGTTCTGAGCATTATTGGAAGTTGTATGTTGGGTCAATGTGATGGATTTAAGTTGAAATGACATTCTCTCATTTTGTGTTACATAATCTTGATTGAACTAGGTTATAACAACAAAATTAGAATTATAGGTAGTATCAGATAGAAATACCTCCTTAAAGAAACAACTGCACAGGTTTTCTTTTTACAGTGTAGTACTACAGGCTTAATTTCCACTGACTCTTTCAAAAGGAATACATTTCTTATATGCATCTTAGTGGAAGAACAAAGCAAAACTGCCCTTTCAAGGGCAAACTTCACCCATCTGAATGATATGGATTCTCAGATCTTGATTACTTACTGATCTAGTCATCATGTAATGGTCAGACTCATTTTCCTCTTTTATTATATAGGAAGTGTTTTGAGCTGTCTTTTTGATTCACACAAAGATCATGAATTTCAACAATGGTGACAATTTTACCTAAATGGAGAAATCAGGTTACATCTACTGACTGTTATGCTTCAATAAAACTTGTTTTTTTCAGGTTGGTTGAATTCAGTTATAATCAGTCATCTTAAATCATTTATTTCATTTCAACAAAACCAGTTATTGTACATGTTACAACATGAAGAACAATTTCTAAGCTGAACCAACAAAATATTTTTTTCAGTGTATGACTGCGTTGTCCAAGGATGTTTTGTTCAAGGGCTTTCATTTTCTCTAGCAAGGCACCCCTGCAATTTGCCCACATTCCACCACTGACTTAAAGTTTGTAACAGTCACAGTCTGTCACAGGTTTTGTCAGTACACTTTAGGTTAATGCATTCATACTAGCCACTAGAGGGATATGTGTAGCTCATTCTGTACTAGATAAAACAGGAAGTAGTAGAGTAAGTCATAGGTTCTGTTTGAAGCTGTCTCACGGTTGCCTTTGGCCTGCTCTTGTTTGAGAAACCTTTTGTTTCTTGTTCAAATGTAAGTTTCATGTTTATTTAATGTGTATTCATTATATCCATTGCTTTTTGAGTTTATATGGAGTTTGTTTAGTTTAACTAGTTTACTTGATGTTAGGTTCTGTTTGAAGATGCCTGCTGAAAGAAACCTGCTCAAACGTAAGTTATTGATTATGGTACCTATTACTTTGGTGAACCTAAATTGAGTTTAATTAGTTTATTTGGTGTTTTCTCTTGTAGAGGATTGTTTATGATGTAGTTCTTGCTCAAGTACTGTGGCTACCACTTTGTGCTTATGGACAATTGTATTGCTGAAGCCTCTTCTTTGATGTATATTGGAGCGGGTCCTTGGTACGGACTGGACATCCCAGTTTAGGACATCATCATCAGCCTGCATAACTCAGCTATCTACAGATAGGACTGGTTACTTTTATTTTAGGAACTGTTTATGATCTCAATCTGTTGTGGACTCTGCGGGCCATATCAATTCTTTGCACACATGTTCTCCTACGCACGGTAAACTTGTTGAATTGTATGTATGTATATTTGTATGTGACTTGCAGTATTTGGAGAGTTGTGTCTGACAAATGTATTGTTTGAAAACATGCAGAAAGAAACACCACTGTTGTCTGTGGATGTATTTATTTTTGGTACCTCTTTCACATTAGATCCATTCTGGTGTTTGCAAAGAAGGTGATTTTCCCCCCTTAAATTCTAGTAGCTTGACCAGTGCAAAGTAACTGGGACCGTTACAAGTTGAGAAATTTGCTTTCTCCTCTCTCCAAGAATTCCAAAAAAGGTGAAAAGAGTGAATAAAGCGGTGATCCTACAGTAACCTGTTATCAAAGTGTCAGACTGATTTATTAGATTTAGTGGACTCAACAGAAATTGCTATATAAATATAATGATGGTCTGCACTCTTAAAATGGATGTTAAAAACAACACAACCTGTGTTGTATCTTAACACATCTGTGTGTCTATTTAAGGACAACACATTTTGTGTTAATTTTAACTTAACCAGTTTGTTATTCTTCTTAACCCAGGTTGATATTCTTAAAATATTTTACACACTGATCACACAATGTGTCATAGATGTGCTTTCTTATGAGAATAAGTTATGACACATTAGTGTGTGAAAAATGAAGGTGTTAAAAACAACACAACCTGTTTTATATCTTAACACATCTGTTAACACAGGCAGTGTGTTATATATTTAACACACTAATGTGTCATAAATCACACAATTTGTGTCATATAGCATTAACCTGTTAAAATAAATGCAATACAAAAAAAGCTGAGATGATCATGATGTGGAGTTCGACATTATTTGGAGAATCTTCGGGGACTAACACTGCTCAGAGTGTATTTTGTCCCACAACAGAGTGCTAAAGTAACACTGATGCAGAGTTGAACTTAATGACAGCAAAAAGCCCAGCGTTAAATGAACTCTCCCGGGAGTTTAAGTTAATGAGATAATTAGTGATGAATTAAGTGATGATTGATCATTATTGAAGACACCTGATGTTAACAAGCAGAATCACCAAAGGAGAAAATCACATTTTTATGTCACCATTATAGTGGACAGTGTTTGCATTAGTTGTGCTCTTGACACTTAAATTTCTTAACTTTAAATTTAAACACCAGACAAGCCAAAAGCACAAGTCATCAAGTGGTGGTGATTATGTTTTAACAAAAGATCTTGTCTTTTTATATATTTTGGAAAGATTTTTTACAAACAGTTGTGAGAAAAAAAAAAAAAAAGCTTTCTGAAAAGTGTTTTGTTTAGGCACCAGTGTTGGGAAGGTGACTTTGGAAATTTAATAGGTTACAGATTACAAGTTACTTGATTTAAAATGTAATAAGTAGTGTAACTTTTCAATTGCTTTATTAAAGTAATGTAACATTACTTTGAATTACTTTTTGATTACTTTTCTAAATTTCTCATATTTTCAACTGTTAATCATTTTGAAACATTTAAACCAGACAGAGTTAACCTTACAGTAGCATTCAATCCTTTATGACTTGAATTAAGATTATAATAAGTAAGGGATAATATACATCTTTATTTTGCAATAAGAACTGGCTGAATGTACATTATCCCCCTTTTTACACAGCTGCTTGACAGATTATTTAGATGTTTTGTTGCAAAATTATTAGACACGAAACGTTGATCTGAGTTGAAATATTTGAACGCAAAGCTTCCACGAAGAAATCAGTTGCTAGCAAACGGCAAGTTCAAACTAGACATTTTAGGGACACAGTGCAGTCATACCGGTTTTCTTACACAACATTTCACCACATAAATAATTAAGTAGTAGTACTAGTTTGATAGTTATCTTATAATCCATTACAGTGTACAAAAAAATAAAAATAAAAAATGGCAGCAGCTGCGTTTGTATGAAACAATAGAGCAAGTCCACGGTACCAGGATGACAGAATTAAGAAATGGTCCACATAATATTGAATTAAGCTTTAATATTTTATTAGCTAACCAAACGCAAAGCTTCCGCCAAGAAAAATGATCAAGCATATATGTTTGCATAGTTATGACAGAAAACACTAGCATCTAACAATGCCTTGGAAAAAAACTATTTAAAAAAATAAGTTTATGCATGAACCCAAATAGGAAATAAAACAGTTATTGAATAAGCATGTGTCCTAAACTCCTGAAACATTGTTGTCTCATTTTAGAGTAGTCATTGCAATTTATGAAAGAAGTCAATTAAATCTGTAAGTGGGGGTGGGTGGGTGAAGAAATTCAGATGTAATCCCCTTTGTAATCACTGGCATTAACTGGCAGCAACTGTAATGTAATTACACATTTTTTCTCAGTAACTAACTAATTACAATTACATTTATTTTGTAATTAAATTACATAATTTTGTTACATGTAATTAGTTACTCCCCAACACTGTCAGGCACACACAGACATCAAGAAGCAGCGTATGAATCTCAACAACGGTGACAAACAGCATATTCAGATCAACTCTGAACATCACAAAACAAGCTACTAAAAAGTCACATAAAAACAGCAAAAACAAAAGAGAATAGTACCAGTAAAAGAAATTACACAGACAATTCAGCAGAACAGAGGTTTAGATGCTTAATTTGTTTTACCATTAAGGTGATCAATGTTTGCTTTAGTTGGGCCCTTGATCCTTCACTTTGTAGCCTTAGTTTTTTTTTCTTTTTTCTGGCTGCTGTAAGTCTGTGCCTGCAAAGCACATTTATTATGGTGAAAAAAACATGGCTGGTTTTGGCTGGTTGTGAATAGTGATTTACTTGTGTAATGTCCTGATTCACTGATCTGAACAGAAGCTGGACTTCGGGATTGCATTTGAACTATCAGTATGTTTGACTTTGCTGTTAAAAGTATTGTTTCTGCTTGTTAACATTCTCATTAAGTTTAACTCTGCCTCAGTGTTTTTTTCAACACTCTGTATTGTGGGACCAAATACACTGTGATCAGTGTTAATTCCTGAAAGTTCTCCAAATAACATCACCCAACTCTTTACAGATCTCCACATCATGACCATCTCAGGAAACATTCTGGGAACCTCATTGACACCAGAGGGGATGTTCTGAGAATGCTCTGGGAACATTACATTTCTAGCGGGGAAATCCATATATCTGACATGAGTGCATCCACGTCATCCACAGATAAAGAAAGAGGTACAAATTTGATTAGCAGCTTGTGGAGTGATGTAGGCAGCACAATGTGATTGGATGATAGTTAACACATATTGTGTTGGACACACTGTGTTTCTCTCTCTCTCTCTCTTTCTTTTTACACATGATCAACTTTAAATTACACAAAAATGCATTAAAATGGCCATAACACAGAAAATGTGTTAATAATTAACACATCCTTCTTGAGAGTGTACTTCCTGTCGCACGCACACGCTCTCAAGTGGCCAAGACCACAAGTGTTGGCAACAGGATCACTGAATTACCTCATTAACTTCAACACTGCTTCAGTGTTAATTTTAACACTCTTGAGTCTGGACTCAAATAAACCCCTGGTAGACTTAATTTAACACTGGGCTTTTTGCTGTGTGCTTCGTCACACACTGTGCCAAAATCATTTGGTTTACTGGTAGAAATTGATCTTTTTATATGGGATAAAATAGTTATAAAAGGAAAATTACCTCCTCTCCAATCACAGTAATTGTTGCCTTAGCTGGACTGTTAGAACCAGACTGTCCAACTGTAGAGAACCCAGATAGCTACATGGTGTCGGCCCACATCTGTCACATGTGTAATGATGGTCTGACCCACATACAGCGTGGAATGATGGCACTTGAATGGAGCGCTCCCGTTTGCCAGATCTGGGCCACAAGCAGACCATAGCAATGCCACATGTCAGCCAAGAGCAAAGAAAAAAAAAGCCACAACCGGACCTTACCTGAGTCCTCTCAGCTTGTCTAAGCAAAATCACTTAAGGAAAGAAGAGAACAGAAAAAAAACAAACAAACTGAAACCTAAGAACTACAACTGACTACAGCCACAGCCCTAAATGAAATTATCTGAAGATAAAAGACATTAAATCTCTGAAGATCAGAAGAGAATTAAGCAACTCCACAAACATCAGCACCAGCTTCACACATTACTAACCAGATTGACTTTCTGTCAAATGTCTATGGAAATTCTTATTGAGAATTAACTGGGGTTTAAATCTAATGTTTTTCATTTGAACTCTCCATAATGGTGATCAGTGTTTCCATTAGTTGGGCTCTTAACTCTTATTTGAAATTGTTTGTTTTTGGCTGCTATGACAGTGTGTTTGACAAACGCATTTGCAGTACATGGAAAAAAAAAAAAAGAAAACATGAACCAAAGTTAGAATAAAAGAAAATAATAGGACAATTCAGCTGCATAATTTATTCATGCTGTGATGCATGCTGGGAGTTTTGTACTATGGTACCCAGCATGCACTGTGACATTACACTTTTTATTGTCACCATTGTTGAGTTACAAGTGTTAATTTATGATGACTGTGTTTTTGGAGTTTAACTTTCAGTATGTTTTTTAAGTGGTTCTGCAATACTGTTGATCCTACGCTGCAGTTTTATTCAGCAACCGTTTTATTGAATTATTAATGAATCAGGCCATATCATTAAGATTACAGAAACATCAATAGCTAATATCACTTTGCCTTTCTTTACTACTGCAAATGTGCCCAACTAATGGAAACACTACTCACCATTATGGTGAGTTCAAATGAAACAAACATTAGATTTAAACCCCAGTAACTCTCAATAAGAATTTCTGTAGACCTTTAACAGAAATAAAATTGATCTGGTTAGTAATGTGTGAAGCTGTTTATGGAGTTGTTTAATCCTCCTCTGTTGAGATCTTCAGAGATTTAATGTCTTTTATCTTCAGTTGATTTCATTTAAAGCTGTGGTTTAAGTCAGTTGTAGTTCTTGAGTTTCTGTTTCTCTTTTTTTTTCTGTTCTCTTCTTTGCTTCTGTGATTTTGCTTGTTAACAAACTTAGACAAGCTGAGAGGAACTTATAAATAATATATGAAGATTTTGTGGCTCAAGTAAGGTCCAGTGTGAATTATTTCTTGGCTGACATGTGGCATTGCTATGGTCTGCTTGTGGCCCAGATCTGGCAAACGGGAGCGCTCCATTCAAGTGCCATCATTCCACGCTGCATGTGGGCCAGATCATCATTACACATGTGACAGATGTGGGCTGACACTATGTTGCTATCTGGGAGCACGGGGCTCATAAATGATTTTTTATTTATTTATTTTTTTTAAGGAAAAGTGCCCTCTATCGATTGCATTATTAGAACGACCAAAAGTTGAAATTAAGACCGTTGTGTTACTGTGACATAGCGTACATATTATAGTAGTTTTTCCAAACTGTAATTCCTGACTACATGTATAGTCAAGTAAAACGTTATGAAGTATGGTTCATTTTGTTGCATCGAAATGTTTCACGACACCAGGATGTTTATAATGTTTTATAAAATAAAAATGATGCGATATAAAATAGTTAACACTGTAACACTGAATGACAGTTTAAGATTGTTTGGACAAAACTACTGTCATATACTCTGTTCACGAATGTTCATGACTAATCACTAATAATTTAGTTTCTTTGAGATCTTTGGCAATAGGATATAAAAGTAATATTAGTTTATTATTAATACTCTGTTCATGAATAGATGTTTAATGTGCTAAACAATAATAATTAGTTTCTCAGATATAAAATGTCCATTTTTTGTGATAGTACAAAGCATGCGCATGTCTATGACTACAAAATCATACTGTATGTATACATTACAGATGCTCCTGATATTAACATGCTCACAGGTGTGTTTTTTTTTGTGATCTGATACCTGCGCCACAGATGAATGCTACATGAAGAGTGCTGTACCAACATCAGATGTTCAAACTACACTGATATTCATAGGCGGCATTTGACTCGAGTCGGGGGGGCAAGAAAAAAAAAAGGGGGGGGGGGGTTCGGGCCAATTTGCACGTCATAGTTCAGACGCGGGACGGTCTTCAGGCCTGTTTTAGGCGGCTTCTTATTTTTATTTTTTAGACATCCACCAAATATGGTGATGGAAAAAAAAATCTGCGCTGGTGGAAACAACACCAGACTTTACTTTTGCTTTCACTTTCAAAACCGGCTTGGAAGGCGTTTAGTGTCTCCGTCAGCGAGCGCGCCTTCAGCGCAGCTGGAGCAGTTCCACATTCAAGCGCACGCAATAGGCTAAAGCGGCAAAGCACCGGCAAAAGTTATTACATGAATGTGTCAGGGGGAAATAGTAAGGAGATTTTTTAATTATTCATTAATAAACTAGTGTTTTCTGAGTCAGTGTTGCAAGGATGAAGTTGCCGATCCTGACTCGTCATCTCCTCTTTGGATGCGCCTTCAGAGAGAAATGTGTCTTTACAGATTACATAATGAAAGAGTTTTTGATTTCGATTTGCTTTATTTCGTTAAGTTATAATTTAAAGCTTTCCATATATATATATATGTATCATGTCTGTGAGATATGTATTCGCTGAGTTTCGGTTCATTTTTGTGAAGCGCTCCTGTTGAGACCACGGAAAGCACATCATATGTTTGTTTTCTTTATTTTATAGAACCGTTTGCAAAGTTTTGTTGATATTGTGAGTGCACACAAATAAAAGTAGACCCTTTACAGTTTGGAATGATGCATTATTCTTACTTTTATCAGCAAAAATGACGGAATATTTAAAATGGTTTCCACTGAAAAAAATGCAAGCGATCACGCTGGCGCCTCCATATTCTGCAAAGCGGCTTTAGCTTGCACTCTCCGCACAAATGACTGGAAATGCGCCTATTAGCACACATTTATCTAGGTTTAACATTTAAACTAATATTGTTTTATACTTAAACTGTTTTATATCTATAAACAATTTAATTTTGGGCAAGTCGTGATGATTTGAGAAGGTAAAATTGATCAAACAGACTATGATCAGTCTTCCGCTGGCCACTTTCAGCATATAATCCATCATAAATATGCAGATGTCATCCCGAAACATTGCACCGTATAAAACGAACGTTTCATACAAATTCTGAACGGATTATAGCCTAGAAAGTGCGCAAAGCTCGCTCACTTTATTATCACGTAAAAGCGCCACTCATCTCGGTTCATCGCTTCCAGAGGTGAGTGAATTCTGACAAACTAAAACGCTTCTCATTGGCAATTGCGTTCAAGAAATCAGCAGAAACCAGCAGTCTGCATTCCTCAGCGCTGCAAAAACACGTTGCATAGTTTGCCAGCTCTTCAGTTGCTTTTGCTTTCGTTTGAGGGTATTTAGCACTGTCTAGTACCTCCGTACAACCGGGCCTGGGCATGGCAAACCGCTCCAATTGCAGCCTGGCTGACAACGGGGATGACTAACCATCTGGGGGGCTACTATATAATATATTTTAAATGCAGAAATATATATATTTTTAAAATATACAAAAAATACATCAGTAGAAATATATTTGTGTAAATGTATTTTGAAACATATTTTAGCAACTACATTTATTGACCATTTGTTGTATATATATATATATATATATATATATATATATATAATTTTTACAATATATTTTAAGGTATAAATATATTTTCAAAAATCCATACTTTAAATATATTAATATATTTTCAAAATAAACAGTCATTTCTCTCAGTCATTTTAAATTTTATTTATTAAATTAATAAAATCTGTAACAATTTGTTGTTGATGTTGCTGTAACAAATCTGTTATTTTAAGTATTATATAATAATTCTCATTTTATACAGATAAATACAGTATTTTTCATAGAGTATTTCTTTTTTCTTTAAATTTAATAGAAATTTATGTAAAATTACAAAAATAAAGGTGATAATAATACACTGTAAAAAACAATCTATAGAATCTACTCAATATAATGGGGTAAACTGATGTAACAATTTGCACTTAGTTTGTTTGGGTAGATTCTATCCTATATATTTGAGTAAAGAAAACCTAAATTTACGAATCTACTCAATAAAATGAGGTAAATTGAAGTAACAATTTGCACTTCATTTGTCTATATATTTGAGTAAAGAATACCTGAATTTAACAGCTATGACAAACTAAAGAAAAGTAGATAAAGTCTAGAGACTTTATCTACTTTTCTTTAGTTTGTCATAGCTGTTAAATTCAGGTATTCTTTACTCAAATATATAGGATAGAATCTACCCAAACAAACTGATTGAAAATTGTTACCTAATTTATTGAGTAGATTCTATAGGTTGTTTTTTACAGTGTATATGAAATCACCACCAGATTTCTCACACTATTAAAATAACAACAGCACAATAAAGATCATGTGACTGGCAGTAAAAACTGTCTAACAAAAACTGTAACATTCAAGTAAAATATCCTAACTTACATAAAATGCAAAAATGTGTAATGTGTGAAGCTGGTAGTTTTGTTTATGGAGTTGTTTAATAATCCTTTGCCTGTCATATGACCTTTTTTACCATTTTATTTTGAAGTTAAGGTATCTCATCAAAATAATTCAAGCAATAACTGTTTTGTAAAACATTTCATGAACTTTCTACAAAAGTTTTTATTATGATTATTAATGTTATTATTATTTAATGATTTAATGTCATATTGTTTAAATTAGGATATTTTACTTTTATTTTATAGTTTTTGTTTGTTTTTTTTACCATATTTTTTTTCAAGTGTATTTAAAAAATGGCAAAAATGTATGTAAATATATTTTGGAATATATTTAACAAATATATTTTTTGGCCATTCTTTGTATATTTTGAAATATATTTGAAAATATATTTTCTTGCTGTATGGGGTAACAGTGAGCTATAATGTAAACCTCACAATGCCCTCAATGTGTGCTCACACTATGATCACAATGTGAGGTCAAAGTGTACTCACTGCACAGAGAGCATGCTACCCAGCATGCTACCCAGCATGCATTGCAGCGGGAAGCTTTTGACTGTCACCATTGTTGGGATTTATACACTGATTCTTGATGTTTCTCTTTGGTTTTACATGACAAAGCAGATCAAAATGTTTGTGATTTTATAAACTACTACACTGTTATTCTATACCGTATAATATACATATTACCTTGCGATCACAAAACATGTCTTAGAAAGTTTAAATTAATATATTGTTTTCTGTAAACGAGTAAATAAGATGATTTTCACATCATCTTGTAGAAAAAACTATAGCCTGCCACATCCAGTTCTCAAAAGTCTTGTGAACAAATGTGCTATATGTGTTTCACTGCCTTATTTCAGTGACTTAAAAAAATTCATTTTTCACTAACCACACATAAACATTGTTTTCTCAAAAACACAAACATGTAGATGATTAATCTAAAATTTCTAAATACAATAGTTCTGTGGTTATACAGTGTAACACTTCCCGTGTTACCAGAGTAATTTCTTTGATCTACTAAATTAAAGAAACAACCACCGAGCTGATTCTGTGTGATCCTTGTTTATTCTAGTGCTCAAATTTAACTTAAATTCTCTTATTAACCCACCAAAAACTCCAAAAACTTAAACAATTGATTTCAGAAACAAAAAAAAAAGAATAACAAACAGTTCAGTGCCTTTGAGGTAGTAAAAAGATAATTGCACTTCCCCAAACGTTGCAGGTTTAGTCCAGTAAGTAAAAAAAACATTGAGTACGCTGAAATAAAGTGGTTTTGAGGCTTCAGTCCCACTCCTGGCTTTTCCTCCTTCTCCAGCCAGCATACCAAGTTATTTTGTGCTTAAATATCTAGCTGTTATTATGAACACTTTCCCTTCTTTAAGGGCAGTGAAACAACAAGCTTAGTGATATTTAAAGATATTAAGGAGTCCTTTCTACAAAATAAACAAACAACATTAAACATCCACAGTGATTGAAGTGAAACCTTCAAAAAAAGACAGTCAAACAAGTACTTACAGATTGAGCTAAAAACACAAGGTTTCTCAATCAGGACTCTGAGATTTTCTGAAAACCAAAGGGAACACAACCACATACTCCCTCCACCAAACGAATCTACTTCTTCTCTGTATCAGCTACCCCTATATCCTGTATGCAAGCTCTCTAGAGCGCCCTCTAGTGCCCTGTAGAATTACTACAGCCGCTCTAATCATACAGAAATAAGAGAATAAAATACTTGGGACATGTTACACTCCCCCCCCTTTGTGGAAAATTTGTCACTTGCTGTGACAAATTGTAAGATTTTGTACATGATAAGTGTCTATTAGAGTAGGGTCAGAGTTTAGAGCAATTTGATAATTAACTGGTCCCAATTTTTTTACAACCTTGCCTGGGCCTTTCCACCTAGGGGATAATTTAGCCATATACCCATTGTCGGCTTTGGATAAAGTGTGAGATCGCACCCAAACTATGTCTCCAACAGAGAACTCAATCTTCTTTCTCCGTTGATCATAGTACTTTTTTTGTCGGGCTTGTGATCTCTCCATATTGGCTCTTACCAGATCAAACAATTGAGACTGACGGTCTACAGCATCATAGCTAGGTTGGTCGGGGTCAGGAGGATTTTGCAGTGCTCTCTCCAATGGTCCTATGAGCTTACGACCTCGTGCCATGCAGAATTCAGTGCAAATCGAAAGTCACAAATCCACTGGTCCCATGAACGATGATTCTCCTGCACATAGGAGGCAATCATATTCTTGAGATTACGGTTAACTCGTTCTGTCAGGTTGGTTTGTGGGTGATATGCGGTGGTTAATTTTTGGGTTACATTCCATTGCTTGCAGACAAGTTTGAGAAGGTTGGAAGTAAACTGTGTTCCTCTGTCTGAAACCAAGAAAGCAGGAGTACCCCATCGTGTGAAGATCTCCTCTACTAGGATCTTTGCAATTGTTGGTGCTTTTGCAGAGCGAAGTGGAAATAACTCCACCCATTTGGAGAAATAGTCCACGATGACCATCAGATACTCATGCTGTTTAGTGCTGCGAGGAAAAGGTCCCATCAGGTCAATTCCCAGCATATATCCGGGCTCAACAATGGTAGTATTCTGCAATAGACCAGCAGGTTTAGAGGTGGTAGGTTTGTGTTGCTGACATGCCAAACACTCTCTACAATATCTCCATACATCCTTCCTTATCTCAGGCCAGAAAGAGAAGTCCACAAATCTCATTAAAGTTTTAAAACTTCCAAGGTGACCGCTCAATGGATTGTCGTGTGCATATCTTAAAAACGAGTCTCTAAAAACAGCAGGAACAACAACTTGCAGCTTCTGACCTTTCTTACCATCAGGAACACTTCTAAACAACACATCATTTTTTTCAATAAAATGTGTTCTCAAAGTGTCATCCTTGTTTTGTTGCTTGCTCTTCACCACCAATTCCTGGACTTCAGCATCAGCCTTCTGAGCTTGTGCAAGCTGAGCCAGATCCACTGGAAGATCATTGGTGATGGTAGTTGAATGAATCGCTGTGGTTACCATGATTAAGTTTGTCTCTGATTGATGTTTTAGTTGACTAGAAGTCTGGCGGGGAAAATCATTCTGCACTTAATCTTCCTCCTCCGAAGTTCTCGTTTCACGTCGTCAAATCAGCGAAAAAACATGATGTTGTGGTTCTGGAACATCACTGTCCCTATTTCCCGAGCTGCTCTCAGTACTCCGACTTTGTCGGCATAGTTGAGAAACTTCAGTATCATTGTTTTTGGCCTTGACGGTGTGTTTCCAGCCCCATTGCCATTGGGTAACCTGTGTGCGCGTTCAATGATCACCGGCGCCGGGAAGGAGTCCGCTCCGAGAACCTGAGGAAGCCAGTTTTCCAGAAACGAAACAGGATTGTTTCCCTCAATTCCGTTTGGAAGTCCCAGAATGCGAATGTTAGAGCGCCGGCTTCTACATTCGGCCAAATCAAGAGCTGAAGCCAGGTCCGATGCGGTTCTTTCAAGTTTAGAAACCCTGCCCTGAAGGTCGCTAATGTCATCTTCGGCCTGGCCGATGCGGCTCTCGGCTTCGGTAAGTCTTCCAGCAAAGGAAGAGAAATCCTCTCTCACTTCTTTCACCGCTGCCAGAACATCCTTGTATTGGGACAAAAACTCACTCTTCAGACCGTTTATAGCCGAGAGAATCACGCTGTTATCGGGTTGAATTTCAGCCTCAGAGTTAGCTATGGTGCCAACTTGTGCGACATCTACTTCAGACGTAGATCCGAGGTCATCCACAGCCAAATCCGTGTTATCTTTTTTATCTCTTTTCCTTTGCGGTCGTGAGGACATGCTTAACGTTTTGCAGAGCAAAGATCAAAAAGAAACAGCGATTTTGGTTATCAGGCTTGGTAAATATGATGATCAAAAAGAACGTTGAAAAGCACGACCGTTCAGCAACCCGACATAACCGGAAGTTCGCTTCCTGTCAATTCTGATCTGTCCTGTCACAATAAAAGCACAAAATGCCAAAAAAAAGTACATAAATACTACCAAACAACAATCTTTCCACAATCATTCAACGTGACTCCAGAGCATTGCACAATACCAACGATATAGCGTACATCTTGAAAGAAATGTCAAACCTGCAATTGTTCGCAGAAGACCAACTTAAACCAGTATGCAAGTAAACCCAAGAAAAGTCAGGCAAAAGTCGAGGGATGCTTTCATAACTGAGCAGGGAACGTCAACGTCAGTATCTGCAAACACAAGGAAGGGTGAGTAAAGAGCTTATATTTTCCTTGTGTCCAGTGACAGTTGGTTAGATCTAATTGTAATGTGTGACGTAGCGTTAAGTCTTCCTAGTTAAACTTGTGCTTTTGTTGAAAAGTTAGATTTTTGTGGAAAGATTTGTGAAAGATCAAAAGGATAAACAATACAGATTTATTTTCACAAACTTCTTTGATCATATTTCTTAGGGTGCCAGTATAATTCAGACCATGACTCTCTCTTTAAAACAGCTGCTTTATGCTTTATAAATTCATTACAAAGAGATTTCTAGGCATTCCTTTTCTTTTATTTAACACCTGATATGTACAATTTACTTTGCTTGCTTTAAAGAAGTTTTCACTTGTTTAGGCAATGATAAGCCATGAAAGAGTAAATGTAATGAGTAGGTGAGACACCACCACCAGTGTTTGCTTAAAATTGACCGTAAACATACATTTTATGACAAAAGAAGGCATATTTAATAAATATTTGTAAATAAATGTCTGTATGAGCCATCTTATGACAGGCCGCATTATGCCATTTAGGACAGAAAGTCAGCGTAGTTATGTAATGAGAATAATGGGTAATGGGTAACGCCATACCCAGATAGCAATGTGTCGGCCCAGATCCTGCCCACATCTGTCACATGTGTAATGATGATCTGGCCCACATGCAGTATGGAATAATAGCATTTGAATGGACCACTGCTGTGTGCCAGATCTGGGCCACAAGCAGACCATAGCAATGCCACATGTCAGCCAAGAGCAAAGAAATAATTCACACTGGACCTTATCTGAGTCACACAATCTTCATATATTATTTATAAGTTCCTCTCAGCTTGTCTAAGTTTGTTAACAAGCAAAATCACTGAAGGAAATAAGATAAATAAAACAAACTCAAACTACAACTGACTTAAGCCACAGCCTTAAATGAAATCAACTAAAGATAAAAGACATTAAATCTCTGAAGATCTCAGCAGAGGAGGATTAAACAACTCCACAAACAGCTTCACCAGCTTCACACATTACTAACCAGATTGGCTTTCTGTCAGACGTCTACAGAAGTTCTTAGTGAGAATTAATGGGGGTTTATATCTAATGTTTTGCTCATTTCACAACGGTGATCAGTTTTTAGTTAGGCTCTTAACTCTTATTATTAATCATTTGAAAAAAAAAAAAAAACACCATATGCTGGTTAGGTTGGTTTTGATGCTGGTTTAAACTGATCCTTTGTTGGTTTGTGCTGGTCCTTGACCAGCAACATGACCAGCAAAGGACCAGCATTAACCAGCTAAGGACCAGCTTAAACCAGCATCAAAACCTACCTAACCAACATCCCAGCATCAAAACATACCTACCAGCATATGCTGTTTTTTTCACCAAGGTTCACTTTGCTGTGAAAGTCTTTTTGACAAACACATTTGGAGTATGTGATAATTTGCTGTTGATGGTTTCACAATTATTGTGTAAAAAACTGATACACTGAGATCATTTTAATCTAGTAGTTGAGTAATTTCAAGCTTTATCATTACAAACCATGCACTATTGTAACAGGAATTGCAACATCAGTTTGAAGATTAAAAAAAAAAAAAAACCCAAAAACACCAAAACAGGAACAATGCTGACCCACAGAGATATCAGCAATCAACATGTGAATTTCAACAATAGTGACAAAATATTCAGCTAATCGGATCCATTCTGGACATCACAAAAAGCTACTAAAAGACAACAAAAAATAAAAACTGCAAAGATACAAAATAACAATACAAAATAATTCAAAGTTAGAATAAAAGAAAAAATAAAAACTGCAAAGATACAAAATAACAATACAAAATAATTCAAAGTTAGAATAAAAGAAAATAATAAGACAATTCAGCTGCACAATTTATTCATGTTGTGATGCATGCTGGGAGTTTTGTACTATGGTACCCAGCATGCATTGCTACATTTACACTTTTACGGGGTAGGTTTACCAGACAAAAATTGTGTTTGTGTATAAAGTGTGGTTCAGAGAGCGCCCCCTGTGGTCAACATTGGAACAACTGCGTGTGTGTGTTTTTTTGTTTTTTTTTATATGCTCTGACATGTTTAAACATATCCAAATGTAATATCTTAGTTGTTTCTTCTGTGATCTTAATCTTCTGTGATCTCTGACATAATAAATATGTAAAATGTGGTTTTATTTTAACAATGATTAATAGAATATTTAGATACCAGCTAATTTCCCTTTAAACAATATTGTTATTTAATAATTTAAAAAAATAGTATAAATTATATTGTTTAGTGCATGTAGACTTTTCCAGAAGTGAGAAAAGTAATGAAGTAAACAATTTGTAAGCAACTGCCTGCTCTTAGAATGTCACAATATATATAACTTTTTTAGTTCATGTTGTTATACTGGAACCTAGCATAGGATCAGCATATTTTAAACAGATTCTTAAATTTGTAATCCTTCAGTCCCCCCTTTGAGAGTTCTAATAACTCTCACATAATACAAATTTAAATCTCCATAAATCCATTCTATAGCCTATGTTTGTTAACATTAAGCCCCATCTTCCATTCATGTAACTTGAAATAGTTACAGGCACATTTATCTTATTCTGTGTCTTGTCCTAGATTTAATTAGGTGTAATAGTTCTTTTCAGAACCATAACTGTTGACACATGCGACATGGATGGTAATATGTCGCACAAGCTACATGTTGACACAGAAAACCATGTAGCATAAGAGTGGAAGTCCTGATGTCCATGGCGCCTGAATAGCTGTGTAGTCTGTAGTTTTCTGTAGTCCATTTCCCACGTAGATTCACTCAGATGTCTCTTTGTCCTCATGAAGCTTGTTCATGGATGTCTGAGGTGATGCTTTACTCCAGGATGCTGCTTTTGAAGACATCATGGCATGTACACATACCTGTAACACAAGAAAACAGAGAAACAGCAGACCAGCAGTATTCATGCATAGACAGTTTTAGACTTCTATTGATCGTATAGTGGTTTTAAGTCTAGTGATCGTATAGTGTTTTGTTGACCTAGTCTTAAGTCATTTGACACCTATGGACCAGTGAGGTGGGGACAAACTGATGAGGGGAAAAACCTATGAGGAAATCTTCACCACAGGGTTGGGCCCCCGAGGCCTGTTGCACTTCGGTTCTTCCCTGGGCTCCTCACTGGCCTGTGTGTCCTAGTCTGTCCCTGTAGTTGGTGTGCGAACTTAACTGTGCAATCACTTCATCCTCTAAAGAAACATCAGTCATAGCAAACATCATAGCCCATAGAGGATAGGTGAGTGACTGGAGTGTGCTGTAGTATTGTTTTTTGGCTGTGAGTGTACTTAACCAGAGTCCCCCAGTGGGAAGAAATCAACTTTCTTTTGTTCTATTTACAAAGAATCTTTTCATCTTTGTTGTAGATTACTGGGGTAATTAAGAACTCACAGCCCTAACAGTTAGCACCTCAGCAAGCTGCCCCACGAGTTTGGTGTAGTGGGGAGGGTCTGCTTCAGAGTTGCAAGTAGACTGAGTAGGAGCTGATTTACACTGTTCATTTCTCTTACATACTTTTTGTTTTTTCTACACTCTTTCATCCAGTGTCCAAGTTTACCACAGTAATGACAATTGCCCTCCCTCTTAGGACATTTCTGTTGGTTCTTTGTGTTGACCTGAAAGGATGCTGCTGCAATCTTTACTCTTGCTTTAACATCAGAGTCTCTTTCCCAAATAGCTAACATGTCTAGGTTACTTCTGAGAGTTCTGTTAGACCAAGCTAGATCTAGGAATGGCAAGGCTTTTCTGTACTCAGCTACAAGGCCATCTGACCAGATGCGGACTAGGGGTCCCTTGTCATCTAGCACACTTTCTGCTTGTAACTGGAGTATAGGGGTTGCAGATGGAAGAGTTTCAACACCTTCTACCCTACTCTGAGCCCTTTTTCTCGCTCCACATACTTTAACTGTATTGCATTTGTCCTCTTGTCTACACCAAGACTGTAAGTCAGGATAGCTTTCATCTGACTGTTGGTCGTTTGAGTCACTTTTGGTTGAGGCCTTGTTATGGCCTACCTTTTTAGTGAGACAGGACACTCAAGTGTGCAGCTGTTTGTTTTGTTCTTTTAATTTAGCAATACACTGAGCTTGTTCTTGTGCTATAGCTAAACTAAACTCTCTGTGGCAGCAGATAATACCTTTAATGTTTTTCTTTCTGATACATGCTCCAAGTACCTTTTTGCATTCTTCAATTGACCATACTTTTTTTGAATCAATACCAAATTTCTTTGTTAAATCCAATCTGACTGACTCTGTCACTATTGAGTCCATGTGCTCTCCTAACAATGACTTGAACTCATTGTCTGTCCATAAAGGGGTAGCTAGTCCACCTTTCTCAGTTGTTGGAATCAACCTAGCATTCCTTCTCAACATTTTGTAATGTCTTTCTGACAAAACAATGCACTTCTTCCTAGTTAATACACATTATCATGTATTCAACCTTCTCTGGCAACGCAGAGGACAACATAAACTACTAGCACTTTAGGCTAATCTTCTCTGCCTAAACAGAGGGTCACTGATATTAGCACGTAATGCTAATCTTCTCTACCGAAACAGAGGAAAACAACCTTTAGCACTTAATGCTAAACTTCCCTGCCTGAAACAGAGGATAACAGTCTGTTAAACAAACCCTGCAGCTGTCTGTTAACACTTCTCTGGCGGCGCAGAGGATAACCACATGTACTGGCTTCTAATGGTTCTTTTGGATAGAGTGACACTCACCAACCCTTGGTACAGAAGATTCAGTCTGGAACGAAGTCAGATCGTTGTTGAGCTTGAAGTTTCAATCTGGATTCAGGTGAGGAGCTCTATCCGGGTCACGGCACCAAAACTGTTGGAAATTTTTCTTAGAGACCAGGAGACTTTTTGGATATCTTGAAGCAGAAGTTTCTCTTTATTCAGATACTCGCTGCGTGACGCTGCAGTCATCAAAAAGTCGTCTAATAAAATCTCAGCACAGCAGAGTATATAGGTTTCAAGGGGGAGGAGTACATAGAGGTGGAATCAATCTAAACAAAGCATGCAAATGTGGTACAGGAAATCAGCCCAGTAAAAGATTTTTCCCAGCCTTGATCTATTTAGCATACAAGTGTCATTCAAATGCATAGGTGCTAAAGCAAAAGGCACAACTGTACCTTGAGCTTAGAATTCACACTTAACTTGGGAAAACCTGCCAGATGTTCAGCTGGACTGCCTGCTCTTAGAATGTCACAATATACATAACTTTTTTAGTTCATGTTGTTATACTGGAACCTAGCATAGGATCAGCATATTTTAAACGTATTCTTAAATTTGTAATCCTTCAGTATTCATCAGGTTTTAATTTCCAAATCTGAAGACCTGCAAATAGTATTTGTTTTTTCCTAATACAGAAGTGGTGACCCAAACAGCCTGCTTACAAACTTTCTTCAAATTATCTTCCCTTGTGTTCCGCAGAACAAATAAATTCATACAGGTTTGGAACTACTCGAGGGAGAGTAAATGATGACAGAATTTTCATTTTTAGGTAACTATTCCTTTAAGCTAGTCCCAGACTAAAATGCATGTTTGAGCCATCTCAACTGAAAATATCTTGCTCTGACATCTTAAAATACATCAGTGTCATTGTTCTGTGTCAAGATACCAATAATGTTTTCTTCATTCTTGTAAAAGTTGCCTAAATATCTTAATTTAACTAAGGCCTAGTCCTGGCTTAAGCTCAGCAACGTCTGTGAAACCGGGCCTAAGCATTTTCACATTAAGTGCTTTTAAGAGAGTTCCACATGGCTGCAGGGGATGTTGGGTTCAGTAGTGACAGTATTTGGCTTGTGAGTGAGAATGTGCAGACTGTTTTACAGGAGCAGGAGGGTACAGTCTCACTAGTCATTGTGTTACAGGTGTTCTGCAGTGCCCGTGTCAGTTTTAAAATCAAGTTGTGTATTATCATGATTTTAGAGTAATGGATCTCAAAAGTGTGGGAAAAACAATTTAACAAAAGAAAACTTTTAAATTGACATTAATCTGTTGAATTTTTCATTTTGATGCTAAATGTTATTAAATATAAAAACAGTATTTCATTTTGTGTCCATGAAATTTATAGTTAAAATTGATTTAAATCTATTTAAATTTTGGTATTCAGCATAGCATTTAAAAGTACAAATCTGAATAAAAATAAAATCTTAACTTTTTTTTCAATTTTGAAAAAGGAATGTATGCAAAAGATCACAGATCTCATTGCCTTGTTTTGGATCAGGCATAAAACATAATCAAAGATGGGCAGTATTTCAAATACATTTATTTGAAATGCAAATTACTATTTTGTTTTTAAATGCTTTTGCATGTAAATATATTTAATCTTAGTATTTACATGCATTTTAAATAGGCTTCAATTTGTAATTTGTAGCTATTAAGTATCTTTAGAAAAATGTCATTTGTATTTAAATACATTTAATCTTTTTTATTTTGACAATACAAAAATAGTAAGTTTAAATGTATTTAAATTAGAATTAGTTATTTAAAAACAAAATATTATTTTGTATTTTAACTACATATATTTGAAATGCTACGAATCCCTGAACATAATCAATTTGCCAATGTAAGGGTGTAAACAAAACACCACCGACGGCAGACTGTCAGCAGGCCTGATGGAAATCTCCAGAAGTGCGTGTTCACCGGACATACCGAGTCCCCATCGCGACCACCCCTCCCCCTCCCGTCTGCGATCGCGCGGCCGCCTTCTTAATTCATGACTGGTTTGAGTCGGACTAGTTGAAGTGCACGGAATCAATTACAGCCATTTTGAGATGACGACGACGCAGGCAACATCTTCTCCGGACGCATCATGGACGAATTAAGGTAAGACTTATAATAGAAAAATGAATATCATGGTAAATTTGAATTCTGTTTATAGTCGTACTATGATGAGGTAGATCAATTAAACAGAGTAAAGTACTGCTTCTAATTAAGCTATCATTAGGCAATTAGTCGGGCTAATTTTAGGTGATAACGATTATGGCCAAGGTTATAACTAACAAGCGTGTTGGTTTGTGTGGTAATTTACGTTCGGATTTGCATGATTATTCTGTAAAATAATAGTTTTAGGCAGCAATGTAAGGTTACATGACCGCGGTAAAGTTAGTTTGATGTTTGACAATCATTAGACATCGGTTTCATACCAGTTAAACTGTTTGCGCCTGTTATGTTTTTAGCTCAAATTTAGTCAGATGGACATGAATATATGTCCTTTATGTTGCACAAGGCTTAATTTCTAAAAAAAAAAAATAATAATAATAATAATAAATTAACCTTAATTATTAATTGATAATAATTTGACAACTTCTAATTTATGAAATATAACTTCATTAAACAGCAGCACCTTTTGAGATAAAGGTATCAAAACAACTGTAAAAAACTCTAAATATTAAGTTATCTCCTGTCATGCACAAGGCTTATTTGTTCAGAATATCCCTTTATTGTTTTTATATACAGTACTGAAACTGTATTTTTGATGTTTAATGTACGTTACCCACTTAAATTCATTAAACTCTGACACCGTTTGATGTAAAGGTTTCAAATCAACTGTTCAAAGGAAATAAAATAAAATAAAATATAATACAACAATAAGGAAGGTAAAAATTGCAATTACAAAATATGACTACAAATATACTAATATGGATTTTTCACTTTATTGCTACATTCAGGCCAAAAGTGGTGAATTTATTGGATTTAAATGGGTTTACATGTATGTGAAGAGCTGAGATGCAAAAGCTTCTAAGTGTCATGTCTTTTTTTTAATTAGCATTTTATTAGGCTCCTACACTCTCACATAAAAGGTACAGAGCTGTCACTGAGGCATACCTTTATGTATAAAAGTAAAAAAAAAAAAAAAAGTACAAATATTTTATAATTTGTCAACTGTAAAAATTATTTTATATTTTAAGTGGGTACAGTATGTTAAACATCAAAAATACAGATTCAGTACTGTATATAAAAACAATAAAGGAATATTCTAAAAAAAACAAGCTTTGTGCATGACAGGGGATAATATTGAGAGATTTTTACAGTTGCTTTGATACCTTTATCTCAAAAGGTGCTGTTGTTTAATGAATTTATATTATTTCACACATTAAAAGTTGTAAAATTATTATGAAACCCATAAAGTGCTAATTCCAAAAACAGAGTCTTGTGCATTGACAGGGATGTTTTTCTGAACATTTTAGTATTGGTTTTATAGTATAATGTCATGTAGTTTAATTGTTTAATTAATTTAGATGGTTAATTTAATATTATTATTATTATTATTATTATTATTATTATTATTATTATTATTTTGAAATTAAGCCTTGTGCAACATAAAGGACATATATTTATGTCCATCTGACTAAATTTGAGCTAAAAACATAACAGGTGCAAACAGTTTAATTGGTATGAAACCGAATGTCTAATGAATGTCAAACATCAAACTAACTTTACCGCGGTCATGTAACCGTACATAAATGTTAGTGCAGTCTGACTGTACTGTAATAGGTCTATTTGAAAGGATTAACCTAAAGGCACGTCTGTTCTAAACGTTACCTCAGAGCGCATGGCAATTCGTTTTATGCACGTCTCACATTCATAATTAAAAAGTTTAGAGGTAACGTTAACTTTAATAATGGTAATCACAAGTTCATGTCTGCGTTACGGAATCAGCGCATTAGTGGGCATTAACTGTTTATTTTGTCGTATTCGTGACCCAAAAGATAAAAAAAATCACGTCATCATAGTATTTAATATTTAATTTGATAGCAAATAGTTGTTCATAGGCGTATGCACACATTAAGTGTAACCTAATTGTAAGTTAATGAGCTGTACAGTATGTGTTAACGTTTTTATTTTGCCTTTGGCACAGACCAGATAAACCCAACCAAAGGATCAGCAGGTTTGAACGTCGCATCACGAGACTGAGAAAGCATCATGATATGTGTGCCAGGAGACAATCAGCTAGACAGAAGGTGATTTCAATTTCATTATTTGATCTTATTTTTAATTAACCTATTTTTACATTTCATGCATGGAAGTAGCCTAAATCATTGCACACATTAGTCTGTATAAAATTGCGGTTAAGTTGTTCACGTCGTATTGTTAAGAAATTTTGTTCATATGTAAAATATTTTGTTTTTATGATTATATGAACGTATGCACAAAACTATTGTCGACATAGCTTTAAGGCAGACAATTAAATATCAAATAAAATCAAATATCACAACCACTATACACTTCTTAAAGCATGTGAAGCTGCAAAGTGAAACTAAATTATTTGTATGATTACACTTGTGCATTCAATTCTTATTTCAGGCAAAAGAAACATCAAGTGTTTGTCCCATCATGCCCTCCCAGGCCCCAGATGATCAGGTCCCATCTCCCCTCAAGCAGGACATACTTGACTTACAACAGATGTGTGAAAAAGGATCCTTGGTAAAACATTTATTTATTTATTTATTTTTTAATTCAAAGTTATCGTAAGAATTTGACAACTGACTATTTCTGTTAACCTGAACAGGGGGATTCAAAGGAAAATCCAGACAGTTCTGTGTCTTCAGATGTTCCCAAGCTCCTAGCCAAACAATCACTGTTTACAAAGAAATCAGTGGTAAGTATTCATTTCATAATGCCCCTTCTTTTCCACTCCTGCTGGAGATGACACCACCGATACACACCGTAAAACAAACATCAGTTTGGTTGCGCTTTGTCTGACAGTGACCTGTGATACAGGAAACTCAATTTAATTAACAGTTTGTTTTTCTTTTAATATAAATCATTACCCTTGCTCTTATTCAGTATTTAAAATTCAATTCTGTATCATAAAGACAACTGTTGAATTGAACTGAAAATCGTTCCATTGCAATTCTCTCTCCAACAAATCTGGATTTATTATTAGAATTTCAGAATCGATTCTGAGCTTGGTTTTAGAAACTGAGTTAGCTTTAGAAAACACTTGTATTCTGCTTGCTTTTAATTCCTTACACACATGCATCACTCAAACCATTTAAAAAAAGAAATAAATACAATGTAAATGCTTTATAAACACACATTCTGTTATGTAACGTGCATATTTATTTACATTGAGATGGTCATGCTACAGAGTACAGAATTTATGAAAAGTCGCAAAAGTCTATGAAAAAAGAAAAGCAAACCTTTAAATAAATTGAGCTTACTGAATCACAGACTACTGTAAGATAAAGCACAACCAAACTAATGTGTTTATAGTGCTTGTTGTCTCTGGCAAAGGTGGGGCTCGAATAGACAATATTGTCAGATATCACAGTCAATAAAATATTTTTTAAAAATCACACAGCCATACATCGCAATACTTGCTTTTTTGTTATATTTATTGATTTTTAATTTGTTGCAATTCAACTTGATTAGCAGTTATGTTTTAATATCTTTTTATGTCCTATCCCTTTTATATCGTTTACTTTTCCTCTAAAGCAAAAGCAGCAATACTTAAGATACAGTTTTCTTGCAACAAGTTAAGAATGAGTAATATCAGTGAAGTGGGTAAAAAAAGTGGGTGTCCCCACATGTAAACTTAGTCAGAGATGGAACATTGCTGTATAAAAATATATTTGATTATATTTATGTTTGTCCAGGACACGGACAGTGATGCAGATACAGTGATTCTGGAAGTGCCCAGTTCTTCTGTTTCACCAAGAGCCTGTGATATCCCAGAGTTAAAGAGGACTGACAGCACATTTGTAAGTTTCTTATGTTTCTAACATGCGTGTGCTGATCATTTTGTCTTAAGTTTACATTTAGTCTACAGTATCAGTTGTATTGCTGAGGTTGTTAACGGTCTCATTTATTATCATGTCTATGAGCATTTATATGCATAAGGTCCTTTTTGTCAAAGCTTAAACATAACATTAAGTACATGGCAATTTCAAAGAATAAAGAGTTTAATTTGAAGAGTTAAGTTACTTGGAGTAGTTTTTTTTGCAATTGTTTTAATGTTTCTTTATTGCAACATGGAATTTTTGGATTAATAATAGGAATTTCTCCGTTTATAATACTGGGGAGTAGGTTTTTGTTACCAGTTTTCTCAAAGTACACAGGGTGAGTGTATATTCAAAGTCTTCGGTGTTTATTAAGCTTATAATTGTTAACCTTTTAATAAATCCATAAACTAGATGAGGTAACATAAACGTGCAACTGAAACAATATTGTGTGAATTTATGCTTATTAATGCTTATTATAAATTTGGTATTTACAGCTTACAAAGACCTTACTGAACCTCAGATCCACTTCAGATGAAAGCAGCATTGACAGCGGAGACGAATATGTCCCTAATTCAGAGACAGATTCAGAAGAATCTGAGAGTCTTTCTGCCAATATTGATACTTCCTCATCTCCTGTGAATGCAGACAAAGAATGTTCTCCACTTGGAGATAAGGAGACAACAGCTAATTTAGACAGTAACAGTGGTAGTGAGGTTTCAGTGATGAAAATAAAAAAGACTGCATATGGCCAAAGAATGTACAACAAAAAGCAGTATTGCTTTTACTGCTTCAAGCCATTCTGTAAAATGGCAAGACACTTGGCCCAAGTTCATAAGAACGAAGTGGATGTAGCAAAAGCTCTTTCTTACCCAAAGGGGTCTAAAGAAAGGAGGATCAATCTGGACCTTTTGAGGAACAAAGGGAACCGTGCACACAACACAGATGTTCTTAAATCTGGTAAAGGAGTGTTGGTGCCTCGTCAACAATCCAGTGCGAAACAAGTTAATGTGAAGGACTACATGCACTGTTTAAACTGCCAAGGGCTGTTCAGGAGAAAACCACTTTGGAGGCATATGTCAAGGTGCAAGTTGGCCAGGAAGTGCCAGGTCACAAAACCAGGTAGATCCAGAGTTCAGGCACTCTGTGCTTATGCTGAGCCTGTTCCTGTAGGGGTAGCAAAAAAACTATGGAAACTGATCAGTGACATGAAGCAAGATGAAGTAACATGTGCTGTTGAAAGTGATGCATGCATCATCAAATTTGGAGAACACCTGTGTAACAAGATGGGCAATGACAAAACCAAGCACGAATACATCAGAACTAAAATGCGCGAGGCTGGTAGGCTGTTGGTCAGTGTGAGGAAAATGGGAAAGCTGCAGAGTATAAAAGACTTTTTCATACCTGCAAACTTCCATCACGTTATCAAGGCTGTTAAAGAGACATCAGGATTCAGAGATGAAGATGAGGTCTTTGGAATTCCATCTTTGGCGTTAAAACTGTGGCACAACCTAAAAAAAATGTCCGATATTGCAGAATGTGAAGCAATGATCGCAGGAGATGAAAACGATGAAAAAAAATGTCAAACTGTTTCAGCACATGTATTCGACAAAATGGAATGAATTTGTGTCCGCCTCAGCCTTGAAGACGCTTAACGAAGCAAAGTGGAACTCTCCTGAACTTCTCCCTTTTACAGAGGATGTTAAAAAAATGCACATGTATCTCAGCAATCAAACTGAACTCTACCAAGAAAAGCTCAAAATTGAAAAAAGTCAGAAGAACTGGACAAATCTTGCCCAAGTAACTCTGTGTGATGTCATTGTGTTTAATCGCAGGAGAGCAGGAGAAGTTTCGAAAATGAGATTGAATTCATATCTTCTCCGAAACACATCTGATTTACATTCAGATGTCGCTGATGCTTTATCTGAAGTTGAGCAGAAGCTCTGTCAACATTTCCAGCGCGTCGAAATTAGAGGCAAGCGTGACAGAAAGGTGCCAATACTCCTGACCCCAAGTATGCTGGATTCCATGGGGCTACTTGTGAAGAATCGTCAAGCCTGTGGCGTACTGGATGAAAATCTCTTTTTTTTCGCAATACCCATGACTGAGACATCATACTACAAAGACACAGATAGCTTCAGGAAGGTTGCCCATCAATGTGGAGTCAAACATCCAAAGACTTTATCATCCACAAAGCTGCGAAAACACATTGCAATGCTCTCTAAAGTCCTGAATCTGAAAGATACTGAGTTAGACCAATTAGCGGATTTCATGGGACATGATATAAGGGTCCATAGAAAGTTTTACCGGTTACCTGAAGGAACGTTACAACTTGCAAAGATCAGCAAGGTGCTGATGGCTCTTGAACAGGGAAGAGTATCAGAATTCAAGGGGAAAAACCTTGATGAAATAAACATTGATCCTAATGGTAAGAACACATGACATTGTTGCTCTTACACATTTTATATTGCCACTGTTTAGTTCCATTACAAAGAAGCATGGAAAAACGTTTATTGCAGAGAAAGTGAATGTAGAAACCGAAGTTTCTGAAAGTGAGGATGAAGAAAGTGAGAGTGAAATGCCACCGCCAAAAAAGCGGCGTCAGTCCTCTTTAACATCCATAGGTAAGGTCATCTGTGATTTGATGTGAATTCCTTCATTTACCACAAGTGACGTATTACGTTTGTGTTTTGGTTGGGTTTAATAATAAGTATTTAGATTTTGCAATTTGTATTATAAAGTATCTGTGACTGAAAAAATTGGCAACCATTAGTAACTAGTTCTCTGCGCATCACTTCCATCATTTGCTCACTGACTTGTCGCCATCCTACTGCATGTCCTCTGGACCCCATTCTTACGAGCCCTAACTTTTATCATTGTGTCAACAATCACACGTGATGTTTCATTTTCTTCTGGAACATTTCCTACAGCATTCAAGCAGGCTTTGGCAACTCCCCTGCTCTAAAAACCTTTCCTTAGTTCTTTTAAAGTTGAGAAGATAATGTCGGGGGTCACTATCCTATTGTCTGAAGCTAATAATGGTGTAAAGTTCTTATTAAGTCTTATTTTCTTCCCTTCAGAGGAATATTCAGTTGGCAGCAAGTCTTCGAGTCAGCAGGCCCCTTCAGCATCTACAAGTAAAGTCAAACCTTTTCTTTTGGAAATTAACTTGACATCATCATTATTGAAGCTTTTGTTTACAGTTCAGCAAAATTTTGAAGTGATTATTTGTTTTATCTTCCAGAAGAATGTTCGTTCTCGGCAAAGGATAGAGAGAGTCCTTCAAGCTCAGGTAAAGAGTTAGGACTGCACTGCTAACTTGCTCTGCTCTCTGGTTGGCTAGACGGCCCAGTCTGCTGTGATTGGTTATCCACACAAATAAGTTCTAGTGTCTGGGGCTTTAAGTTTTTGTGGGATGTCCATGCAGAACGTAGACAGACATTATGCGAATCTGTTAACTTGTGATCTCTGAACTTTGCGAAATAGGATTCAATCCAAAAACGACTTAAACAGAGTGAACTTTTTCTTTCTTTATGATGTGTGGTCAGTATACATTCACATTACACATTTTCAAAAATCCGTGATGGAGATTGTTTTATAGTGCCCCTGTTAATCTAGTTAATGTACAATTTTCTTGTTATTAACCTATGTAATGTCACCTATGTCTTGGTGACCTAGCTAGGAGCTACATTGTACAGAAAGTAAAATCTCATAGGTCTCAAGAGTAATGTCTGGTACTCCTCAAATTGGTATTGAACGCAGATGTTCTAGTGTACATTACCTCTGTTGTTTACTCTACACTCAGCCTTTTAAAGTAAGGTGAAACACTGTCTCTTGAAAGTTGAGGTAGAATTACTGTCATTTTTAGGTGTGTCAAGATGCCCAAAAAGAAAGTGGACAGAAGAGGAGGTGAAGGCAGTCTAGATCAACAGGATTGCTGAACCACTTAACCACCAAAAAAGCTCAACTCTGATAACACCCAATTCTAAAATTCTTTGTATTTTAAAAACATGCTAGCTACACAGTTAATGGTTCCAAAAGACGTCACCGGAAGACTGACCTGCAACCAATACGGAGTAGCGTGATTCCCTCCGCTAAGCCCTCAGAGGAAAACCCTGCTTCAGCCTGAAGGCAAGTAAAACAAGGTCTCCTTAATCTCTTGCTAAACTGGTGCTTAAGGTCCTTAAGCTGCTAAAAGTCGTATCTTTGCTTTTGTGGTCTTCTCAGGTGAGAGGGGTATAACTGCAGCCTGGAGATCTCTAAATGGGGGCGGGAAATCCAAAACTGGGTGGGAGCTCCAAAATAGGGCGTGGCTTCCTCCCTCTGACAGACAGGCACATGACACACGTGCGCAATTTTTCCCCCCAGTCCACTTCAGCGCAAACTCCACCCCACAGCTAATTTTGAAGATTTTATTGATTGTGTCAATTACATTGTTGATTTTCTACACTATGCTACACAAATGCTAACCCCTAAACCTACCCCACAGCTGACCCAAAACTTAACCATTGAAAGTGACTGCACGGCGGGATTGGCACTGAATATTGTGGCAGATAAACAGTTAATAAGATTATGCGATATGAGATCATTGGACCGTTCTGTAACTCCCCAACCAAACCTCACCGAAAAATTGGACCTTTTTAGTTAGATCCAGGGTCACTACCCCCTCCTACCCTGCGACCCCAGGATGCCCCGTTGCTTAAAACAAAGCGATAGAGTAAAAGCATTCCCCTGCGCTTCACTGGGACGGCTCGCGGGAGATTCCCGTTTATATCATTAACCACTGGCCATGAGCTTTGGGGCTCTGCTCTTAATGAGCATGTTTATTTATATAGCATAGTTTATTTTATTTGGGATTAACTACAAACAATGTTTAATTTATAAAAGTTTAGTTTTGAAATGTAAGTCAATAACAATAGGCTGAAGCCAGGGCCAATAGGAAAAGTCTTTGCACGACAAGACCCCGCTCCATTTTGGAGTTCCCGTCCCCATTTTGGAGATCTCCGGTCTGCAGTTATATATGCTTGTCTCAGGTTGCGATTTAAGAACTAGCAGCAGATACTAGAAATTTTGGGATTCCATTCAAACTCCATTAGAGCCCGCCGATTTATCGGCAGGCCGATATTATCGGCCGATATTAGGCATTTTCCAAACTATCGGTATCGGCATTTATAATGGCCGATAAATTAATATTTCAAAAATAAAATAAAAACGGACGAAACACCCTTCAACCATGTCATGAGTGTTGGCGTTGTATAGTTTGACCACCAGAGGGCACTCTACACCGTCCCTGTTGGCAACACTCGTGTATAACGCGCCACACATCCTGCAACCTGCTGATCCAGCCAGAGTCGGGCAGAGAGAACCAGTTATCCGCGAGTGAGATCATCGGTGAAGTGTGTTCATGGTGAGTTGGTCACGAGACATACATTGCTTGAATAACAATTAAAAGAACATCCCCATCAGTTCTCTTAACTCAAATAAGCATGACAATATTCGTGACTATCATGTCCAGTTTTGCTGCTGTTAAATAAGCCGAGAGTGAAGCGGAATTAGCTAGTAATTACGTTATGTTGTTACAGTGTAGTTGACTGACTGTCCTTTTAACTTTTGACAGTGAGACTGAAGTATTTCTTTAATAGCGTGACAGTTATAGCAATGAGACGTATCATCTCTCCTTGGCCTGTTATATTGAAAATGTATGTTTTACAATTTGCAGTATGACGTTATCCATTGCTAAATTATATCGGAATATTGGATTTTAAAACCAATAAATATTTGTATCGGTATCAGCCTTCAAAATCCTTTATCGGTCGGGCTCTAGTTACTGCCGACCCGTACTGCTTGTGGTCTTCCGGTGAGGAAATCCAACAGCCAGTTACACAGTGAGGTGTTGAGCCCCAGCTGGACCAGTTTTTGAGTGAGCTGTTGGGGGATTATAGTGTTAAATGCTGAACTGAAGTCTATGAACAGCATTCGGACGTATGAGTCTTTTTTGTCCAGATGTGTGAGTGCTGAGTGGAGTGCAGTGGAGATGGCGTCATCGGTCGAGCGGTTGGGCCGATACACGAACTGAAAGGGGTCCAGGGAGGGGGGCAGGACAGTCTTAATGTGTTGCATGACTAGCCGTTCAAAGCACTTCATGAGGATGGGAGTAAGTGCAACAGGACGGTAGTCATTAAAGCAGGAGGGAGATGACTTTTTTGGGACCGGAACGATGGTGGTGGCTTTAAAACAAGTCGGGACGACGGCCTGGTTGAGAGAGATATTGAAGATGTCTGTGAAGACATCAGTGAGTTCCACTGCACAGTCCCTCAGTACGCGACCAGGAATGTTGTCAGGACCCGGAGCTTTGCATGCGTTGATCCTGCTGAGGGATCTCCTCACACTGTCTGGGGACAGAGTCATCACCTGGTCACCAGGAGGGGGTGGGGTCTTTTGTGCAGTGGTGCTGTTTTGCACTTCATAGCGAGCGAAGGTGTTCAGCTCGTTCAGCAGGGAGATGGTGCTGTCACAGGTCTGTGGTGGGGGCTTGTAATCTGTGATAGTCTGTATGCCCCGCCACAGGCTCCGTGTGTCTCTGCTGTCTTTGAAGCGATCGGATATTCCTCTGGAGTACTGTCTCTTAGCCTCTCTGATGCCACGGGACAGGTTGACCCTAGCCGTCTTCAGGCTCGCCTCATCTCCAGTTCTGAAGGCAACGTTGCGAGCTTTCAGCAGCCTGTAGACCTCCCCTGTCATCCATGGTTTTTGGTTGGCACGGACGTGATGGTTTTGGTGACTGTTACATCCTCAGTGCATTTGTTGATGTAGGCTGTAACAGTCTCTGCGTACTCCTGGAGGTCGGTGGTGTTATTGTAGGTGGCAGCCTGCTTAAACATACTCCAGTCTGTGGTGTCAAAGCAGTCCTGTAAAGCCTCTGAAGACCCTTCCGGCCACACTTGTATCTGCTTACGAACCGGTTTGGTGACTTTAACGAGTGGTCTGTAAGCAGGCATTAGCATGACAGTGATGTGGTCCGAGGCGCCGAGGTGGGGGAGGGGGAAAGCTTTGTAAGCTCCTCTCTGGGTGGTGTAAACAAAGTCCAGCGTGTTATTTCCCCGTGTTGGAAAGTCTATGTGTTGTTGTATTTTGGGAAGCAAAATACAACAACAGCCTCTCAGCCTCAAATTTTGAGGCTGAGAAAAAAATTAAAGGTCCTTGAAAGCTGGCGAACCCCCCACATTAACAGAAAGAACACCGCAGCCCAGCTCACCTAACAAATTTGGCGAGTATTTTAGATGGGGGTGAGTCATTTGTCCTCTTTTAGAAAAAGCTGGTTTTTAGGGGTTCAAGCTCGTAGTGCTGAAACCCTATTGAAATTAAGATTTTTAATAATATGGTTTAGAAGTCTGTGAGAAATTTCAAAGAAATTGGCCACTGGGGGGTGATATTGTGTCTTTCAAAAATGTCAATGACTGTATATTACACAATGTTATTGTCATATACACAAAATTCATATTATATGATAGATCTCCTCATTTTGAACAACATTGCCTCTTGAAGCGCTGCTGTCAATCAAATTGTTCATTAAATATTTGCCATCATGTTAAAAACCTACTTTTGCAAACTAGTCCTAGGTTTTAAAAAACACCACTGTGGTACAACTCACTAGTCTTTGGATAAAAAGTGTGGCAAAATGTACAAAAAAGTCTATAAAACCTAAACAAAAACTCAGAACTTCACAAAATTAGGTGAGCACATAACCCTCTATGGTATGCATTATGTCTAACCATTAAATATCTTTTTAAAATAAGTTTTTGTTGCATGAAATAGCTTCAATCATACAAATAAAAAAAAGATTTTTGAAAATAGAGTTGCCATATCGCAATACTGTACCACAAAGGAAAATGGTCAAAAAATACGTTTTTGTTTTTATAAAATTATGAAATTCTTTTCTATTTAAATGCATATTTTTCTTAGATATTGATAGATGTATGTACTTGGACCTCAAGCAAAACAAAAAATAAGTAGATCCCTGTCATTTAACCCTTATCATTTGCTATCATTTGGCAAACTCATCCTCACTGTCATCACATGGAATCTAACTCTGCACTCTTCCTATTGCTGTATTCATTTTCTGAAAAGAAATCATTTTGTTATTTATGTGTAACCCTTTTCGCTGGTGTGCTCCCCCAAATGGCTCTGTGTTGTGTTGATGTAAGGAGTGAATGTGGAGGACACCAATATCGCCGTCGAGTCAAAGCAGAGTAGCTTTTCTTTTTATTGGGCTCTTTATCCACATCAGTCATCATGTAGTGAACAGCATCTTCCTTCACAGCCACCACAGAACAGCAACATCCTTCCCACAGGGAAACACAGCTGTGTCAGTTAACAAGTAGCATCAAAACTACAATATGTATCCAATTATGAAAAGGAAATAATATAGTTGTGGCTTCTCTTAAATGGAAACTATTCATATTGTTACAAACTTACTCAAACACAGGAAAAATGAACTTCTAACATTTATCTTTATTTGTAATATGTTGAAGTATACAGAATACAAAGAATAAAAACCCAAAATGCTCAGATAAAGCTCAACACAATACAACCACCCACATGGAATTGAGAAAACACAAAAAAATATTACAAGTAATGAACTTGTAAACAATATATTTCTTAAATTGTCATGGATGGCTAATATAAACTAAATAAACAAAACAGATTTCACAGAGAACAGGACAACCCTTCTTACCTTCCCAAAGGGACTCACAGCTGTGGCTAAACAACAGTTCCACTCCTGTAACAGAGGCTCACTCAAACATAAGCGACAGCTCCCCCTCTAAGGCTGGGAGAACATATTACTTCTTCCCTACATATACATAAATACAACTAAACTACTATAAACACTTCAAATAAGTAAATAACTGGAATCATACTGTTGATGTTATCTATAAAAATTCCCATTGGGGAAATACATTACTGCAGTTCCACTGTGGTACAGCGTTGCCATATGGTAACATAGCTTTTTGTTAGACAAAGTTGATTTGTGAATAAAAATATATAATTTACTTATAAAGAGAAGATATGTTTAGAAATGAGGCCAACAGACCAATTTCTGGGCACTTCAACAGGTGTCTTCTATGTGAGGGTGACAGTGGCAAAGAGAGATTTGGAGGGACGTTCAAATGTCATCTGGATTAAAAACAACACATCATTGGCCACCTAAAGGCCTGCCCTTTTAATTACCATAGTGCAAAATTTTATTTTTTTCTGAACAACAAGGAAATGAGTAGAAATTAATTGTCTGTACCATAAATAGGGGTGTGAATCTTCACTGGTCTCACGGTTGGATTCGAGTACAATTATCATGTCAACGATTCGATTCGATATCACAAAAAGCATCATGATGCATCACAATTCAGCTGTCAGATATGAGCTCCTTTTGTTTTATCTGCTCCAAGAAAGTACTTCCCTCTATGTAGCAAACATCAAACAAAACTGAAATCTGGACCAGTGTTCCAATGTTCTAATTAACTTTAATATAATATAACATAATAAAATATAACTAATTGAAGTATTTAAACTGATATATCAGTTCAAATCCTTCAGTTTGTTTTAGTATCATAGTATAATGTGAAAGCAAAATTAAGCATTTAAACAGATCTTATAGCTAAATATTATAAAGGTGAACATGTGAACTCTTTTATTGTAATCTAAATATCTCTGAAACCCACACAAAATTCTGAGCTTGCACACTACTATAGCTGTGATGTGATGGTTTACTGTGCTCATCATCTGTTATTTCCACCGCTTAATCAAGCCAATCTTTAAATCATGATGACGTTTTAATTCATTTGTATTTGTTTCATGTTGCCTCTCATATTGAGCAACTTGGTCATGAAAGTATGCCTACAGCTCACCCGCCACTCACACCAAAGGACTTATATTGACAAGAAGTGAAAGCCAATAGAACGTTCCATTGCAACAGTGGCGTCCAGCAGCAGCCCTACGTTTCCGACATTTTGGAGTGAAAGCGACTCGGCAGTCCACTAGCTTCTTGCTGTCATTATGGCAAATATATATGCTTTGTTTAAAAAAAACGTACATTAATCACTAGACGTGTCAGAGCCTAATTTTACGAAACCATTCAAATGGTCCCCTAGTGGTATCACATATTTAGGTATCCGTATTACACCCAAACTTTCACATCTTTATGATGCCAATATTAAAACATCAATATCTCGTATCAAGGAAGACTTCACAAGATGGTCAAAACTTCCGGTCTCTTTCTCAGGAAGAATAAACCTTATAAAAATTATAATATTCCCAAATATTCTATACCCATTATCCATGACTTTTTCAAACCTGACAAATGCTGATATAAAAGATCTCAATAGTTCTATGTCTAAATTTATTTGGGCCAGTAAGCGACCTAAAGTCAAACTACAAACTTTACAATTGCCCACTGAAAAAGGTGGATGGTCTCTGCCAAATTTTAAATATTATATATGGGCAATACAGGCTAGGATCAGTCCTAGACTGGGTACATAAATCTGAAGATGCTCTGTGGGTAGATACAGAGCAAGAATTTTGTAACCCTGTTTCTTTGATCAACTCACTAGACAAGAAAACTCAAATTCCTGACAAGGTAAAAGAAAACCCACTCATTATCAGAGTTGTCAAAACCTGGTCACAGATCAGAAGATCTCTCAAGTATAGTCAGAACCTGCCTATTCTATCTACACTGACCAGTAATACACATTTTTACCATATATATATGGGCTCTCAATTTGGTAGCTGGATTAATTTGGGAATATACAGGATAGATGATCTCTTCCATAAGGATATTTTTATGTCATTTGATGAGCTACATTTAAAGCATAATATCCCCAAAAAAGATTTCTTTAAATACCTGCAGATAAGACATTTCGTTCATACTAGACATGGTAGTCTCACCCTGAATAGCTCTGATTTCTTTTTGGATAGATTTTTTCTTAAGAATACTGAAGTTAAGCACTTCATATCCAAATTTTACTCCATGATAAACTAGTATAAAGCAGACAACCTGATTTCATTGCAGAAGGCATGGAGTAAGAACTTAAAATGTGACATTGACGAAAATGTCTGGGATGATATTTTTAGACTACCCTTGAATATCTCAGTCTGCAATAGATTTAAAGAAATGCAATTTAATATTGTACATAGAGCTTATGTATCTCCAAATAAATATAGTAAAATAAATAATACTGTATCACCCCAGTGTCCCAAATGCAATATCGGCACATTCTTTCATTGTCTTTGGGAATGTCCTTTGATTGCTGATTTTTGGAATGGTGTTTGTGACAAACTATCTATAATATATTAACAGAAGGTTACAGCGTCCCCATTAATGTGCTTACTAGGTGTTTTTACCCTCCTCTTTTTTGGAATATTCAGATGTCTTTAAACCTTTGCTGATGTTGGGGAGGAAATTAATTATGAATAAATGGGTTGGGACAGAACCCCCTCTTATCAAGGACTGGATAATTCCTTTCCGTTTATTTCTTAAGAATTTGTGTACTTCCGTTAACTATTAAACCATAAGTCGTTTATTACTGAAAGGACTTTTGTATGTTCTGTAAGTACTGTAATCTTTGTTTGTTATTGCAATGAAAAAAATGAACACAGAATAACGTACAAAGACAAGGTCTGTTTCTGATAATCACTAGTCTAGTGATTTATCAAAACCAGACTTTGTCTTTCATTTATTTTTTCACAAAATCTTTGCTCTCTAGAAACCAGTAAATTGTTTTTGCAGTATTGTCTTATATTAATGTCCGTTAAAGCATGACTGTAAACAAAAAAAAAAGTTCATGTAAAAAAATAAAAACATAGCCACTGTCTCCAAAATTATTTAATTATTCAGATATGACAGACACAGCAATGCATCATGTTCTGTAAGATCATCATGTTTGTAGTGTGTTCCAGGGAATTAAAACGTACAACATAATGTACAAATACTATATATATATATTTAGACCTATAATAGTAATTATAATAATAGTAAAAATCCAATACCAGGAGTACTTAGTATCACTTAAAGTAGGATCATTTAAAAGCATTAGAATTGCATTTGAGTTACTCAATCTACACATAAAATTATACACATATTTTCATAACACAGCGTGAAGAGTAGGAATATTATTATACACAAAGATCTGACTTGCACTCGTCCAGCTTGGGAGCCTAAGCAAAATTCTCAATGCATCGTTAAATGCCACCTGAAGCCTTTTCATTTTAGCTTTACTATAATTACACCACAAGTGCGCTGTATACAAAGAAGTACAATAAGCCCTTAAGTGCTATTTTAACCTAATCTGTACACATAGAAAAAATTACGAGACAACATATTTGCTTGTCCATACAGCTTACAACATTGGCACTGCACATCGTTGTCATCATTCAAATCATCTTTGATAATATGACCCAAATGTTTTGTTTTATTCACCACATTTAATACTTCATCACCTAGATAAAAAGATGATGGATTCTGATCCATAAAAAAATCTAACCATGTAGAGTGACTTTTTACACTTGTTCGTGTCACACACTACTTCCCTGCAGTCATTGCGCTCTATTATTTCCACTTTGACTTTTCTTTCGTTGTCATTCTGTCTGCTTCTGTGCGGTTGTCAAGTTGGCATTTTCACTCCAAAATGGCGGCCGAAGCGCCACCTAGTGGATGTTACCAAAATTATTTTTTCTTCTGTGTGCAACCGTGAATGCACACAACTTAGAGGGAACACGGCAGACAACAGGAGACTTTAAAACAGTGGGTGCATTTTTTTATTACTCACTTTTGTGTTCCCCGTGTCAGAGTGGGCTATAATCGATTATGGACTATAACTGCATTGATGCAGAATCATCCACGTCCGCATCGCAATGCATCATAGAAACAATTAATTTTGACACCCCTAATCATAAAGGAATAAGACACATGATTCTAAACAAGCTTGACCAATTTGCATGATGATCGGACCACAGGTGGTGCTATAACTATTAATAAGGTTTCAAAAACGAAGTTTTTCTATGGTAAATTACCTCAGTGTAGAGAAAATGTCTATATGTTACGCAGTGTTTCGCTCATATAACACAATTCATGGTTTCCTCATTCTGAAGAACTTTGCCTTAAGAAACACTTATGTCAATCAAATCGTTCATAAATTAATTATATATACAAATGTGGACAAAATTGTTGGTACCCTTCGGTCAATGAAAGAAAAACTCACAATAGTCACAGAAATAACCTTAATCTGACAAAAGTAATAATAAATAAAAATTCTATGAATGTTAACCAATGAAAGTCAGACATGCTGTTCAACCATGCTTCAACGGAATTATTTAAAAAAATAAACTCATGGAACAGGCCTAGACAAAAATGATGGTACCCCTAGAAAAGACTGAAAATAATGTGACCAAAGGGACATGTTAATTCAAGGTGTGTCCACAGGTGTCTACAATCTTGTAATCAGTCAGTGGGCCTATATATAGGGCTCCAGGTAGTCGCTGTGTTGTTTGGTGACATGGTGTACCACACTCAACATGGACCAGAGGAAGCAAAGGAAAGAGTTGTCTCAGGAGATTAGAAAGAAAATTATAGACAAGCATGTTAAAGGTAAAGGCTATAAGACCATCTCCAAGCAGCTAGATGTTCCTGTGACTACAGTTGCACATATTATTCAGAAATTTAAGATCCATGGGACTGTAGCCAACCTCCCTGGACGTGGCCGCAGGAGGAAAACTGATGACAAATCAAAGAGACGGATAATCCGAATGGTAACAAAAGAGCCCAGAAAGACTTCTAAAGAGATCCAAGGTGAACTTGATGCTCAAGGAACATCAGTGTCAGATCGCACCACTTGTCGTTGTTTGAGCCAAAGTGGACTACATGGGAGACGACCAAGGAGAAAACAAATCATAAAAAAGCCAGACTGGAATACGCCAAACTACATGTTGACAAGCCACAAAGCTTCTGGGAGACTGTACCATGGACAGATGAGACAAAAATGAAACTTTTTGCCAAGGCACATCAGCTCTATGTTCACAGATGGAAAAATGAAGCATATCAAGAAAAGAACACTGTCCCTACTGTGAAACATGGAGGAGGCTCTGTTATGTTCTGGGGCTGCTTTGCTGCATCTGGCACAGGGTGTCTTGAATCTGTGCAGGGTACAATGAAATCTCAAGACTATCAAGGGATTCTAGAGAGAAATGTGCTGGCCAGTGTCAGAAAGCTTGGTCTCAGTCACAGGTCATGGGTCTTGCAACAGGACAATGACCCAAAACACAGCTAAAAACACCCAAGAATGGCTAAGAGGAAAGCATTGGACTATTCTAAAGTGGCCTTCTGTGAGCCCTGACCTCAATCCTATTGAGCATCTTTGGAAGGAGCTGAAACATGCCGTCTGGAAAAGGCACCCTTCAAACCGGAAACAACTGGAGCAGTTTGCTCATGAGAAGTGGGCCAAAATATCTGCTGAGAGGTGCAGAAGTCTCATTGACAGTTACAGGAATCGTTTGATTGCAGTGATTGCCTCAAAAGGTTGTGCAACAAAATATTAAGATAGGCGTACCATCATTTTTGTCTAGGCCTGTTTCATGAGTTTATTTTTTTAAATAATTCCGTTGAAGCATGGTTGAAAAGCAATGTCCGACTTTAATAAAAATTCTATGAATATTAACCAATGAGAGTTTTTCTTTCATTGACTGAAGGGTACCAACAATTTTGTCAATGTCTCTCTCTCTTTCTCTCTCTCTCTCTCTCTCTTTCTCTCTCTCTCTCTATATATATATATATATATATATATATAAATAAAACCTACTTTTGTGAACTAGTCCTAGGTTTTTCTGATGAAGATGGTACCACGTATGTCTTTCTTTTTGTCTTTCAGAAAAATTGCTTCAGTCATATCAAAATCAAAAAAAAAAATCACCTTCGTAAGTGGTCCAGATCCCACTTTAAAGCATAGCCAAAACAGAGGGTGCAGACCATTCGAACATTTTTAATGGAAGGATTCAAAGGAAATCCCATAAGAGAATGGGATCATGTTCTCGGGGAAGAAATTTTCTTTGGGTAAGTGTCAAAATGCTGTGTCACACATTATATAGCACTTTATGTGATTCAGTAGTGGCTAGTGTGCATTCAGTTTTGATGTTGCTGATTGGTTTAAGAATAATCATCTTGAATACATGCTTGTGGAGTGGAGTATAGTAAGTGTAACTGTAAGCTAAAACATGGATTAATGGGTCACTGAAAAGGACAAAATACGGCTGTTTCTTTATCTAGGCCTACAAGTAAGTTCAAGAGAGTTTATTGTCATATGTCCACTGTTAACACTATACAATGAAATTTTTGCTCTGTGTGTCCTCAAGCAGCCAAAGACAAAAAAGGAGGACAACAAATACAACATTAGAAAACTCCAAAAGTGCCACTGCAAGTGTGAATATTCAGAATGTGCAGTGTACAACATATACTCTGATGCGCTGCATTTTTGCTGTAACAGTACTGTATTTTCAGTTTCGATTCACTGTGAAGTTTGTGATGCTTTATTTTGCACTTGGAAATGCAACATTCATCATGAGAATCAAAAATCTGTTGGTAAGAAAGATAAGTCTTCCTACAGGTTCAGTGTCACATGATCCTTCAGAAATTATTCTAACAGGCTGATTTGCTGCTCAAATATTTACCATTTATTATAATCGATGTAAAAAAGAAAAGAAAACTTGTAACATTTAACAAATCATCATGCATTAAAGTGATGAAGTATGTAAAGGCATTTAAAATGTTACAAAAGATTACTATTTAATAAATTCTTTCATGATTTTAATAAACATTTAAAAATGCAAATAAATGCTGTTCATTAAACTTTCTATTTATAAAAGAATCTTGAAAAATAAAATGTATCACCATTTCTACAAAAAATGTGAAGCAGCACAACTGCGCTGTAAAAAAAAATTGTAATTTTACAGAAAATAACAGATTTTTTCAGGTTGTTTTATTTTGAATTGCAGTCAAAGCTCTGTAAAATGATCTCTAAACTAACTACTTGGCTGTTATTTTTAAGGATTATGACATTAATGACAAATTACAGTAATTCATTTTTATACAGGAAATTTTTTACTACAGTATGTTTTCTGTTTTCTTAAATTACAAACAAATGTATGTAAAATTAATAATTGTAATATAATAATTGTAATACAAAAAAAAAAATAAAAATCCATTAGACCGGTCAAATGACTGTCAGTAAAGTAAAATCTCCTTATAAATCTCCTTATAAGCTGACAAACACTGTTATTTTACAGGTATTTCCTGAATTTAATGATCAAGCACCTTGACTGTAAAACAAAAGGCAAAAAAAAAGGGTTAAGCCGGGCTCACACTACAGGATTTTTAGCCCAATTTTGCCCCAATTTTCCCCTCCCGAGATTCGGAGCAAAAATCTTGTCAAGCACCTCGATCGGTCCTGATGTTCACCGCAGATTATCTGGTAATGTGAAACGTTCACAGATCAAATCTTGCACCTCCCGATCTGCTCTCACACAAATCAGGGCTGCCCCGATCATATCAAACATGTTTGATATTTAGGATTTTAAATCGGGATGATCACGGCTATGATTACGTCAGTACTTTCACAACAGCCGATGCACGACTGCAAAACAGCTGCTGTATGTCCATTGGATAGTGGAGATGAAGGAAACTGCTTCTTATGTTTCTGTAGTGTTGGAAATTTTTCTTAGAGACCAGGAGACGTTTTGGATATCTTGAAGCAGAAGTTTCTCTTTATTCAGATACTCGCTGCGTGGCGCTGCAGTCATCAAAAAGTCGTCTGATAAAATCTCATCACAGCAGAGTATATAGGTTTCAAGGGGGAGGAGTACATAGAGGTGGAATCAATCTAAACAAAGCGTGCAAATGTGGTACAGGAAAACAGCCCAGTAAAAGATTTTTCCCAGCCTTGATCTATTTAGCATACAAGTGTCATTCAAATGCATAGATGCTAAAGCAAAAGGCACCATTGTACCTTGAGCTCAGAATTCACACTTAACTTGGGAAAACCTGCCAGATGTTCAGCTGGACTGCCTGCTCTTAGAATGTCACAATATACATAACTTTTTTAGTTCATGTTGTTATACTGGAACCTAGCATAGGATCAGCATATTTTGAACAGATTCTTAAATTTGTAATCCTTCAGTCCCCCCTTTGAGAGTTCTAATAACTCTCACATAATACAAATTTAAATCTCCATAAATCCATTCTATAGCCTATGTTTGTTAACATTAAGCCCCATCTTCCATTCATGTAACTTGAAATAGTTACAGGCACATTTATCTTATTCTGTGTCTTGTCCTAGATTTAATTAGGTGTAGTAGTTCTTTTCAGAACCATAACTGTTGACACATGCGACATGGATGGTAATATGTCGTACAAGCTACATGTTGACACAGAAAACCATGTAGCATAAGAGTGGAAGTCCTGATGTCCATGGCGCCTGAATAGCTGTGTAGTCTGTAGTTTTCTGTAGTCCCACGTAGATTCACTCAGATGTCTCTTTGTCCTCATGAAGCTTGTTCATGGATGTCTGAGGTGATGCTTTACTCCAGGATGCTGCTTTTGAAGACATCATGGCATGTACACATACCTGCAACACAAGAAAACAGAGAAACAGCAGACCAGCAGTATTCATGCATAGACATCTTTAGACTTCTATTGATCGTATAATGGTTTTAAGTCTAGTGATCGTATAGTGTTTTGTTGACCTAGTCTTAAGTCATTTGACACCTATGGACCAGTGAGGTGGGGACAAACTGATGAGGGGAAAAACCTATTAGGAAATCTTCACCACAGGGTTGGCCCCCGAGGCCTGTTGCACTTCGGTTCTTCCCTGGGCTCCTCACTGGCCTGTGTGTCCTAGTCTGTCCCTGTAGTTGGTGTGCGAACTTAACTGTGCAATCACTCCATCCTCTAATGAAACATCAGTCATAGCAAACATCATAACCCATAGAGGATAGGTGAGTGACTGGAGTGTGCTGTAGTATAGCTTTGAAGGCTGTGAGTGTACTTAACCCAGTGGGAGGAAGTCAACTTCCTTTTGTTCTATTTACAAGAATCTTTTAATCTTTGTTGTAGATTACTGGAGTAATTAAGAACTCACAGCCCTAACAGTTAGCACCTCAGCAAGCTGCCCCACGAGTTTGGTGTAGTGGGGAGGGTCTGCTTCAGAGTTGCAAGCAGACTGAGTAGGAGCTGATTTACACTGTTCATTTCTCTTACATACTTTTTGTTTTTTCTACACTCTTTCATCCAGTGTCCACGTTTACCACAGTAATGACAATTGCCCTCCCTCTTAGGACGTTTCTGCTGGTTCTTTGTGTTGACCTGAAAGGATGCTGCTGCAATCTTTACTCTTGCTTTAACATCAGAGTCTCTTTCCCAAGTAGCTAAGCAGTGTAGGTTACTTCTGAGAGTTTTGTTAGACCAAGTTAGATCTAGGAATGGCAAGGCTTTTCTGTACTCAGCTACAAGGCCATCTGACCAGATGCGGACTAGGGGTCCCTTGTCATCTAGCACACTTTCAGAATCATCAACTATTCCACTGTAAGTTACAGCTGTCTGACAAAACCTTACAGTGTATTCATTCACAGTTTCTTCTTTCCTTTGCACACAGTTAGTGATTCTGGACCAGTCTATTTTGGGTCCCATGATATTCTTTAGAATTTTCAAAACACCTTCTCTCAAATCCGCTTTACTGGCATGTTGTAGTTCAGAAGTAACAACAGACTCAAAACTGTTGAATTCAGATTCAGTTAGAATTTGTGACATCAGCTGTATAACTTCTGCTAACGACATGCATTTTGCTGATCAGTGCTCTTCTAAATTCAGAAAAATTTGTGCGTGCTGAGGGTAAGCTCTGGGATAGTCTCTCTATATCTTTAGGTCCTAGCGCTGTATGGACTGCTTGTAACTGGAGTATGGGGGTTGCAGATGGAACAGTTTCAACCCCTTCTGCCCTACTCTGAGCCCTTTGTCTCACTCCACATACTTCAATTGAAATTGCTGCATCTTTCTCTATCCTTCTAGTATTGCATTTGTCCTCTTGTCTACACAAAGACTGTAAGTCAGGATAGCTTTCATCTGACTGTTGGTCGTTTGAGTCACTTTTGGTTGAGGCCTTGTTATGGCCTACCTTTTTAGTGAGACAGGACACTCAAGTGTGCAGCTGTTTGTTTTGTTCTTTTAATTTAGCAATACATTGAGCTTGTTCTTGTGCTAAGGATAAGGTAAATTCTCTGTGGCAGCAGATAATGCCTTTAATGTTTTTCTTTCTGATACATGCTCCAAGTACCTTTTTGCATTCTTCAACTGACCATACTTTTTCTGGATCAATACCAAATTTCTTTGTTAAATCCAGTCTGACTGACTCTGTCACTATTGAGTCCATGTGCTCTCCTAACAATGATTTGAACTCATTGTCTGTCCATAAAGGGGTAGCTAGTCCACCTTTCTCAGTTGTTGGAATCAACCCAGCATTCCTTCTCAACATTTTGTAATGTCTTTCTGACAAAACAATACACTTCTAACACCTCCCTGGCAAGCAGAGGATAAATTTGTTAACACAGAACAACTGTTGTTAACCTTCTCTGGCAAAGCAGAGGAAAACCTAGTTAATAGACATTATATTGGCTGCATTCGAAATCTCATACTCACTGAGTAGGTACTTAATTTCAATAAGTACGTACTTATCGGGTGCTAAAAGAGTAGGTACTGCTTGGCCTCAATGCGTTAAGTATGAATGCGATCCACCATGTTGACGTAATCTTCTTCTTCTTTTAATTTTTATGGCAGGTTACAATGATGCTTTATCAGATGTATACCACCACCTATCGTACCGGAGTACGCGGCACGGATCGTGGTCCCATAACGTTGATATTAACATGTGACCTTCGACGTTATAACAAGTTCAATAATCACTTAAGGTGACAGGTGTGCACTACCACCTGATCACGACAGTAAATTGATTACCCTGCATAGTCTGGTTTTTCTCAGAGTTTTCAATGTTTGCAATGGAATTTCAAAGGAGACGTCGGGCAGCTGCTCGCAGATCTCGCCTTAGGAAACGATTGTTCATTTTATACTCCAAAAAAGTGTCACTTAAAAAATTAGGAATAATTATGATGTGCAGAATGATGTGCATTGCTAACCCACCCCAACACAATGATAATAACAGATGCAGACCCATGCTTAATTGTACTACATATTTTCTTACTGAAATTTGTATAATCTCATTTTAAAAAGCCTAATTTCATTGTTTTCATACGACATGTATGAAATTACATAAAACAAATAGAGCTGATATAAAAGCATTAATTTTCAATCAAGGAATGAATTAAAGGATGAAGTAATGACACTATTGCTTTATTTACTAACATTAGGAAACAGAATAAAAAATATGAATGAATTAATTTAACCATCACGTTTACATATACATATACAAGTCAACACCACATGAAACAAAGATTTATTTGAATTAAATGTTAAATTTAATGTTCTAATAAACATATTTACAGATGGTGAACCCCACATCCTACTGCTGTGTCAACACAGCTGTACCGATTCTGCGGTTTTATTTGGACCAAGCAGCTGACCACCGTGCCCAACTTCGCCTGTCTTTACCATCCATCAGGTCCCTCATTGCAGCAGTCAGTTTGGAATCTGAGCATGGATGGGACAAGGACATTGAGGTCCTAGTGTTCCTCCACTGGCTTGCACATGCTGCATCCTACAAGGTCGTGTCACAGACCTTTGATATGCCCATATCCTCTGTGCATGGGATTGTGCACAAAGTGAGCAAGGCAGTCATAGGAATTTTGAGGAGAGTGAATTTTTTATTTATTTTTTTTTTCCAACCAGTGATGACCTGGAGGCAGTGGGAGCAGGATTTGCACACCTGGCTCGGTCACCAGCTTTCAGTCGAGTAGTTGGTGCAATAGACGGGTGTCATATCCGAATGAAACCTCCAGCAAATAACTCCCACTGTTATTACAACAGGAAACTGTTTCATTCCATCCAACTCCAGGCCATCACTGATCACCACGGGAAATTCTTTGATGTCTTTGTGGGATATCCGGGGTCTGTGCACGATTCTAGGGTGTTGAGGAACAGCCCTGTGTATGCCGGTAGCCTGTACCCACCACCAGGGAAGTGCATCCTCGGGAATGGTGGCTATCCTTGCCTGAGTGCACCGATCTGCCTCATCACCCTTTACAGAGAGCCTGTGCAGAATCCTGTGCAGGCTCGTTTTAACAGCAAGCACTCCCGCCCACGAAGCATTGTAGAGTGTGCCTTTGGCATGATGAAAGCACGCTGGCGCTCCCTTTTCTTTAAGGCCTTGGAGGTGAGTCCTGTCTTCGTGCCTGAGGTGGTTGCATGCTGCGCTGTGCTTCACAATCTGGCTCTCCTCAATGGGGACATCGTTGAGGCAGTGGAGGAAGACCATGATGACGGCCCCCCTCAACCCCACAACCTTGAACCAAGAGAGGGAGAACATGTGCAGAACAATCTGGCTGCTGCTGTGTCCACTCCAATAATTTGTGTGCCTGCTCTCCATGAGCACGACTACCTGTGAAAGATTAAAAATAAATGTCATTTGTATTTCTTAGTAAATCCTTTTTTGAAAGTGTCTCTGTCATCTTAGTTTATTTTTTCAGGGTACTACTATATAAATGTGTATATATATTGTATACAATTTTTATGTGAGAGGTTAGTTCACTTAAACATATAAAATAAGTCATTATTTACTCAGTTTCATGTTATTTGATCTCTCTGTTCTTGTTCATTACTGTAACGCCACGCCAGCAGAGGGAGCCCTTACTCATGAACTGACTGTTGCTGCTCCCTCTGCTGCCTCGTTGGTTACTTCCTGTTTGGTGGCCTTAAAAGGAGGCCATTTACAAACAGACATCACAAAGTATTGTTTTGCTGTTGCGGACTCTACCAAGCGTTTATCCCTGTTTTTTTCCCCTTTGCCCTGTTCTTTGTCATTGCCACGGTTTTGTTTTATTGTCATAGTTTTGCCTTTTGTTTCATTGCCATAGTTTTGTCTAGTTTTCAATTCCTTGTTTATTTGTTACTTTTTGGACTGCTCTCGCTGGTTTTTGGACTCTGCCTGTTTTGTGGATTACAATATTGCTCTGTCTTCATTGCCTCTGTCTGTCTGGATACTGACCCCGCCTGTCTGACTACGATCTGTAAATAAAAGCTCGCACTTGGATCTTACAAGCTTCCTACGAGTCCTGCTTGTTACAATTACACTATTCGTTGATGCTTTTGCGGCTTCTAAAAGTCAGGCTTTATTGGCCAATATTGTATGATCAGAAACCAGCAGAATATACTTGACCAAAATCACCTTTTACACCGGGTAAAATACGTTTTAATTTTATTTTTCCCAGTAAATATACCTCTAAAGGTGCTGTCGACGTAAACTTTTCTCCAGATGTCATTAACAACCCAAGCAATCCATACATAGAAATAAAACAAATAATTTCAGAAATTAAGTCGTGTAATAAAATGGAATGACATGAGGTAAAAATATTGAACATTAATATATTGAATATTAAAATACTTTGTACAAAGGCCTGTGTTGGGAATGACAACTTCAGGATGCCTCCTGTATGGAGAAACTAGTTGCAGGTGGGATTTTGGCCCATTCTTCTACAAGAATCTGTTTTCTATTAGATTCAAGTCAGGAGATTGGCTGGGCCATTCTGCCCTCCAAAGGCAAAGTGCAGTAACTACGCCAACACTGAAACTGAGAAAAATGCCTTTAAAGTTTTGACACCAGCTAGTCAAACATGTTGACACTCTCGTTTCTCTGGGACAAAACTGAACCAGGAGACTTTGCCACAAGACAAAACAGTTGTCACCAAGTCAATTTTAAGCCTTAACTCAATTTTGACCAAATGTGTAGTTATTGCGCTTTGCCTTGGAGGGCAGCATTCTAGCAGCTTTATTTACTTTTCCTGAAACCAGTTAAGAGTTTCTTTGACTGTGTTTGGAATCACTGTCTTGCTGAAATGTCCACCCTTGTTTCATCTTTCTAATAAATGATAGAACTACTTTTACCCACTGTATGTTCAGAAATAAAACTAGAGGCATCGAACACCATGAAGTTAAGTAAATAATGACTGAGTTTATAGTGCATGTTTGGGTGAACTTAAATCACTGTTACTATGTGTAGTTACTGCAAAACTTAAAGTGGTTTTGTGTGTGTGTGTGTGTGTGCAATTACATTCTCATTTAAAATAAATTTTTGTTGTTCACAAAAATCCAAATGTTTAAATACATATATACACACATTTATTTGACTTATTTTTTCACAATTAACTCAAGCAGGTTAAGCAATCTTTCCTCCCTTTGATTTGCTTCCCGGCGCCACCTTTCTTCTCTTTCTCGGTCCTCAGCGTGCTGTCTCTCCTCCCGCTCTTGTCTCTCTCTTTCTCGTCTCTCCTCCTTCTCCTCCTTTTCTCTCCATCTCTTCTCCTCCCTTTCCACTGCTTCCTGCTCTCTTGCAGATTCCCTCTCCTCCATCTCCTTGATTACATCCTCTAAAGATTTGCGGGTTCTCTTTCTTGAAGTGTCCGGACTCGCTGAGGATGTAGAGGCCACAGCAACATCTGGGCCAGATGAGGCAATAAGGGCAGGTGGAGTGATGGAGGGTCTGCCCCCAATTGCCTCATCCATGGGACTGTACCATTTCCAAGATGCTGCTGTGGGCTCTCCATCCTCAGTGCTCACACCTGTTGCCGGACATTTGAGATCCTACAAAAATGCACAAACAAAAGCAGTCATTTTAACAGCACAATGCTTTGTATTAGAAACAACACAATCTTACTTTATATTTTTGTTTCAGGTTTTCCCATTTTTTTTTTTTTTACAAAACTTCTTATTGAGAATTAACAGAGATTTAGATGTTGATGTTTTACTGAAAATCGAAAATTTGAGCCACCATGATGATTTAATCATCATATAGTAGCCTGGGGGTTAATTTACATTATTTAACATAATGTAAATTAACCCTGGTAGAGGTTGCCGGATACCGATCCAAATAAAGAGGAAGATTTCAATACAAAATCGTGCATTTAATACAAATAGAAAATATAAAATCGGAAACAATCAATTGGGGGGAAGAATTAAAAGAAGGACAAGAAAGGGAAAAATAAACACTGAACCAGAGAGCAGGACTTGAGCAGAGCTAAATCAAAGAAAAGAATAAAACAAAAAAAACAATTAACAATAAACTCCACAATAATCCCCACCCCCCGCTCCCCAACACTCTCAAAAAGGATGTGTTAATTATTAACACATTTTTTGTTATTGCCATTTTAACACATGAAAGAGAGAGAGAGAGAGAAATAACACAGTGAGTCCAACACAGTATGTGTTAACTATCATCCAATCACATAGTGCTGCCTACGTCACTCCACAAGCTGCTAATCAAATTTGCACCTCTTTTTTTATCTGTGGATGACGTGGATGCACTCATGTCAGATATATGGATTTCCCCGCTAGAAATGTAATGTTCCCAGAGCATTCTCAGAACATCCCCTCTGGTGTCAATGAGGTTCCCAGAATGTTTCCTGAGATGGTCATGATGTGGAGATCTGTAAAGAGTTACAGTGTATCTGGTCCCACAATACAGAGTGTTAAAGTTACACTGAAGCAGAGTTTGAACTTAATGAGAATGTTAACAAGCAGAATTACTGAAGGAAGGAGAAAGAAAAAAGAGAGAAGAGACAAACAGAAACACAACTACAACTGACTTACAGTTACAGCTTTAAATGAAATCAACTGAAATAAAACACATTTAATCTCTCAACTCAACTCAGTTAAACAACTCCACAAACAGCTTCACCAGCTTCACTCATTACTAACCAGATGTATTTTACTTCTGTCATACAAAAGTTTTAAATGAGAATTACAGAGGTTTAGCTGATGGTTTCAATTTGGTGGCACGGTGGCTCAGTGAGTAGCACTGTTGGCTCACAGGTCCTTCGTTCTTGGTTCCCGGCTGAGCCAGAATGCCTTTCTGTGTGGAGTTTGCATGTTCTCCCCATGTCTTTTGTGTGTAAAACATGTGCCAAATTGGCTGTGCGAATCACTCCGCTGTGGCAATCACTGATAAAAAGGGAGCAAGCCAAAGGAGAGAGACATGTTGGTTTTATTTCACAAAACATCACCATCACTGTGGTCAGTGTTTGCTTTATTTAAGCTCTTGGCTCTTAACATTATACCATGATTATCTTTTTTTTTTTTTTATTTCTTTATTTATTTATTTAGCATGCAATCATGGCATAATTCACTGATATTATACTTAACACTATTGAATAAAGAAGTCTTTTGCTTTTACAGGTTGAATTTTAAAAGTATTTGGACAAATTAAGCAATTACAAAAATTGTGCACACAGACATGAAGAATCAGTATATGAATCTCAGCAATGGTGGCAATCAACAAAATAATATTAAGAAATTAAGCATATAGTGTTAGTTGTGGCAGGTCACGTGAGTCAAGTTCGCATCGCCTGACTCTCAGCTGATCACATCTACCTATAGGAATACAACACCTATTACAACATTCCTATATAAGCTCTATTCAGTATTATACAGCAGCTTTTTCACTTGTTCAGGAGAAAAACACCCTCCTCCATCCTTAATTAAATATTGTAATATTCTTCACTGAATAAGACTCCTTTTATTTTGTAGTTATTAAGCACATTAATGATATCTGCTTTGTTCTGTTCTGTTTACCCTGGGGTTTTTTATTGCTGCTCTCCCTGCTCATTTATGACAGGATGCATGGAGTTTTTGCCCAGAACAGAACCATACCGCTAAACAAACCTGTATGCTAAGTGTCTATCATTTTGACAATAGTGGTCCTGACAAAACTCCACATCATGACCATCTCTGATTATTTCTTTTTTTGTTTGTTTTTAAAGGGGTCATCGGATGCTAAGTTCACTTTTTTATGTTGTTTGAACATTAATGTGTGTTGTCAGTGTATGTACACATCTAGTCAAGTCAAGTCAAGTCACCTTTATTTATATACCGCCTTTAACAATACAGAATTGTGACAAGGCGGCTGTACAGTATTAGATAGGAAACAGTACATCAACAATGCCAAAGGCAACAGTAAACACTCACATTTTAGGTAAAGGTAGTTAATCAAAAACAATAAAATAAAATGCAATATTGTGTTGAGAGAAAGTGTCCCCAACTAAGCAAGCCAGAGGCGACAGCGGCAAGGAACCAAAACTCCATCGGTGACAAATGGAGAAAAAAACCTTGGGAGAAACCAGGCTCAGTCGGGGGGCCAGTTCTCCTCTGGCCAAAGGTCCCGTGGTCTTGTGCCGACAGCCGTCTAGGTGACGAGGTCTTCACTGTGGATCCGTCTCTGGGGCTCATCTAGTTGATGTGGACTCCGATGACATTCAGGGCTGTAGAGGTCGTCACTAGGTGCTGATCCACCATCTGGGCTGGGTTCGGACTGGATCCGGGGGACTGCAGTGACCATCTGATCTGGATACGGACTGGATCTGGTGGTTAATGTGACCTCGGGATAAGAGAGAAACAGACTAATATTAGCGTAGATGCCATTCTTCTGACGATGTACTGAGTACATCAGGTGTTATGGGAAGTGTTCCTGGTTCCGGTTGACCTAATTAATGCAGCCTAACAATCCTTTAACGGATTTGAATTATAAGAATATGTTGATGTGTTATGTGTAAGCAAGGTTAAAGAGATGGGACTTTAATCTAGATTTAAACTGACAGAGTGTGTCTGCGTCCCGAACATTGTAGGGTAGATTGTTCCAGAGTTTGGGCGCTAGATAAGAAAATGATCTCCCGCCCGCGGTTGATTTTGATATTCTAGGTATTATCAAATTGCCAGAGTTTTGAGAACGCAGCGGACGTGAGGGACTATAATGTGATAGGAGCTCGCTCAGGTACTGAGGAGCTAAACCATTCAGGGCTTTGTAAGTAATTAGCAAGATTTTAAAATCTATACGATGTTTAATAGGGAGCCAGTGCAGTGTAGACAGAACCGGGCTAATATGATCATACTTTTTGGTTCTGGTAAGAACTCTAGCTGCTGCATTTTGGACCAGCTGGAGTTTGTTTATTAAGCGGGCAGAACAACCACCCAATAAAGCATTACAATAATCTAACCGTGAGGTCATAAATGCATGAATTAATGTTTCAGCATTTGACATTGATAGCATAGGTCGTAGTTTAGATATATTTTTGAGATGGAAAAATGCAGTTTTGCAAATACTAGAGATGTGGTTTTCAAAGGAAAGATTACCATCAAATAGCACACCTAGGTTCCTAACTGATGACGAAGAATTGACAGAGCAGCCATCCAGTATTAGACAGTGTTGTAGGTTATTACACGCTGAGGTTTTAGGCCCAATAATTAACACCTCTGTTTTTTCAGAATTTAGCAGTAAGAAATTACTTGTCATCCAATTTTTTAACTCAACTACACAATCCATTAGTTTTTCAAATTGGTACGTTTCGCCGGGCCGCGAAGAAATATAGAGCTGAGTATCATCAGCGTAGCAGTGAAAGCTAACACCATGTTTCCTGATGATATCACCCAAGGGTAACATGTAAAGCGTAAAGAGTAATGGCCCTAGTACTGAGCCTTGCGGTACTCCATACTGCACTTGTGATCGATATGATACCTTTTCATTTACTACCACGAATTGATGGCGGTCAGATAGGTACGATTTGAACCATGCCAATGCACTACCACTAATGCCAACATAATTCTCAAGTCTATTCAAGAGAATGTTGTGGTCAACAGTATCAAACGCAGCACTAAGATCCAGTAGCACTAACAGAGAGATACAACCACGATCAGATCACAAGAGTAGATCATTTGTAACTCTAATAAGAGCAGTCTCAGTACTATGGTATGGTCTAAAACCTGACTGAAAATCCTCACAGATATCATATTTCTGTAGGAAGGAAGATAATTGTGAGGATACAACCTTTTCTAATATCTTTGATAGAAATGGGAGATTCGAGATAGGTCTGTAATTAGTCAATTCGTTGGGGTCAAGTTGTGGTTTTTTAATTAGAGGCTTAATAGCAGCCAGTTTGAAGGTTTTGGGGACATATCCTAATGACAGTGATGAATTAATAATATTTAGCAGAGGATCTATGAGATCTGGAAGCAAGTCTTTTAGTAGCCTAGATGGAATAGGGTCTAGCATACAAGTTGTTGGTTTAGATGATTTAACAAGTCTACCCTATAATGATATAAATCCATGCAGTGGTTTTTAATTAATCTGTAAAAATAATTTCCCCTTTTCAAATCAAGCTGTTCTCGTTGTGCCGTCACACCCACAGAGGCCGCTCCCACCATAGTTGATTGACATGAGCGTTTTACCTCAGATCAGCTGTAACAGTCCAACCTCCATGTTTCGATGCCGGAGCAGTGATGTAAGTTAGACAAGAATATCTCAGATTGAGCGATTGAGGTGTTGTGTTGCTGGATGTAATAATGAACATAGTGGTCGTCATTTACTCCCGACATCTGAGCCGCTGAAGATGCAGTGGATTACGTTTGTTTGTGAAGGGAATGCGCCTCCCGATCTACATATATCCGTCTATGTTCGCACTAATCACTCATGATCCAGCTTCACTTACAGCAGAAGTGTGTATAAGCATTTTTTTTAATGAATCTTTGCGATCACCTTTCCTTATAACGTGGTAGTTAGGAAGTTTAGCGGCTAAACGCGGCTAAAGTAAACAAGCTTGTCTTTCCACAGAGAGAAGAGAGGGGCGGGGCGAGCAGAGCTCATTTGCATTTAAAGGAACAACCCCTTAGAATGAGATGATTTTTGCAGAGCTGATTTTGGCAAGGTAAAAAGGGTGTTGTTTTACAAAACCATTGAGAATTTTTAATCAAAGTATATTAGAGACTTTTCATTAAGACCATAACGAATCTTATCAACTTGGGCATCCGATGACCCCTTTAATAGCTCTTTTTTTGTATTGCATTCATTTTAACAGGTTAATGCTATATGACACATTAGTATGTTAAATATATGTCACACTGCCTGTGTTAGGAAGAATAACACACACAAATGTGTTGTCCCTAATTAAGATATAACACAGGTTGTGTTGTTTTTAACACCTCCATTTTTTTAACACACTAATGTGTCATAAATAACACAATAGCACATCTATGACACAAATTGTGTGATTTATGACACAATAGTGTGTTAAATATTTTAAGAATATCAGCATGTGTTAAGAATTATAACACTGGTTAAATTAAAACTATGTTTTTAACACATCTGTTTTAAGAGTGAAAGAACATCATTGATTTAACATATTACTGTCCTGTTGGTTTGTTCGTGTTACATGTCTGCAAAGGAACAAGCATCTTTCCAGTGTAACGCATTTAATAAAAGAATGATTTCAGTATGGACATCTGCAAAGAGAAATATAGAGCACAGCCAATTACAAATGGAGTGTCTCAATTCTTGTGTTCTCTGCTCATGTCTGCATCAGTGAAGTATTTAATGTGTCGAGCAGATCTTTGTGAGCACTCCCTCTAGTGGTTTGGCTTTGCTATAGTATACCATATGCTCAGAAATAAGTAGCATAGTCTATTATGCTGACATTTAAAGAATAATCTATTGCAAATTTCAAACATACATTAGTCCTTATTAATACAGGTTTGTAAGTTAAGGATTCTTCATGATTTTCGTCTTAAATCATACGCTAAAGGTTTAGATTTCCTGGAATCACATTCTGCAAAGCTCCTGTTCTCTTAAGGGAAACAGTAGGTAACCACTGAAAGTATTAAGATTATTGTCATTATCATATATCCTGCTGCTAGACCAAAGTCTCACATAGACGACATCTCCAACCTCCAGGATCAACACAACTTCCCTGATTCTGGTGAGCATGTGCCATAGCCACCTTCCCTCCATTCTTCATAATGGAAACAAATGTTGGATTTGAAGGACTACCATAACCATAGACAGAGACTCTGAACCTGTACGCTCCTTTCAGTGGTGCTGTGAAAACACCTAAATCAAATATCAAGAGAGAAAGCAGAGAATCAGCCGTTTGTATGATTGCTTAATTAATCAAGCACAGTGTAAAAGTTGTGAATCACAGCAGATCACTGAATTCTTATATTCACATTACACAACTGCAGAGAGATTTGAACAGAGCAGAATTATGGGGTGGAATTGTAGCATAATTCCAAAAAATAGATTATGATCCACAAATAAATGTAAAGAGATTAACAAAAATTAAACGTATTGACAAATAAATAGAGTGAGACCCACAAATAAATCTGAGTTTCACAAACATGAATTCAATTCACACAAAAAAATAAAATGAGGTTTGCAAATAAAAAAGCATATTCACAAATATCTTTTTATATCACCAACACAAATTCATTTGTGAATCACATCCTGTGCATTTGTAGATCTCTGCACGCATTTGTGGATTTAAAACATTTCTAGCCTCAAGATGCTCACAATCCACAAATCCGTGGACTCCACCCACCGTCTACTCAAGCCAATCATATAACTGCTTCACTCCTCTGACCTGTTATAGCACGTTCTCATTATAACCAACCACGTTTTGTTTCACAATCAGGGCGGGAGCAAATTTGTTTTGCACCCCTGTAAGGGCACTGCATTCTATGGACACTTTGTTCAAATGGAGCTGCAGTGCTGTTTGTGTACTTACAAAATGCTCTTTTTATACTGTCCTTTGTACTTTATAAGTGGACTTGAAGTGATTAGTGTAGACTGCTTAAAATTGCTGTGAACTTAAAACAACAGGACAAAAACACAGACATGACTAAAAATAATCCTTTTTTGACCCTAGAGATAACTTTGTGAAAACACTGGCATAATACAGTGACATAATACGTTTTTTAGCCATAGCAAAACAGTAGTCATTGAATTTTATCTGCTGGCGTTTTTAGGTATACAGCCACCTCTGGAGGATTAAGTGTTAAACAGTTTAACTGAAAAACTGGAAAACACTGTTGGCTCTTGTGTGACGTGAGGTTGAATCCAGTTATTTATCAGTCAGTTAATTATGGATGCTTTTCTTTCCATCTTGAATAATGTGATGCTAGAAGTGATTTATAGTGTTGCTTCTCTTGCATTTTCAAAGGCACATACAATATAATACTGTGGCTTGGCTTACTACACATTCTAATGAAATCCAATTTGAAACATCTTTCACTGTACCAATTTTTATGGCCCTTTTATTTCCTATTTGAACCAATGCAGATTAATGAAGTTATTTCAGGACGAGACCGCCCTGACTGTAAAGTCAAACGTGATTGGTCAGCAAAGTGAGGCTGGCAAAGTTGTGCATTTGAAAAGATATTTTTGAATATGTTTTTTATGTGCAAACCTCATTTTATTTTTTGTGTGAATTTAATTCATGTTTGTGAAGATTTATTTGTGGACCGTAATCTATTTATTTGAAACTATGCTACAATTCTACCCCCATACACAATGATTCTCATTACTATCAAGTTTTATGGCTCCATTTCATTGATAATTACCTGTAATTGGGTTGTAGGCGTTTCCTATGTTTGTGAAGACGTTTCTGTAGGTTAGTGTGATATCAGTGGTAAAAGGACCAACATATCCACTGAGCAGGAACCCTCCAGGGTGGAGCCGGAGGCGCGGGAGCCCTCCAGGGCGGAGCAGGAGGCGCAGGGGCCCACCAGGGCAGAGCAGAGCAGGAGGTGCAGGGGCCCTCCAGGGCAGAGCAGGAGGCGCAGGGGCTCTCCAGGGCAGAGCAGGAGGCGCAGGGGCTCTCCAGGGCAGAGCAGGAGGCGCAGGGGCTCTCCAGGGCAGAGCAGGAGGCGCAGGGGTTCTCCAGGGCGGAACAGGAGGCGCAGGGGCTCTCCAGGGCGGAACAGGAGGCGCAGGGGCTCTCCAGGGTAGAGCAGGAACCCGCGTCACGGACTGGGACCTGGGGAGAGCAGGGACAGAGAAGACAGACAGAATAAAGAGAGAAGCAGAGAGTTCAAAAGTTAACACCGCCTCCCTATGAGGTTCTACAGCGGCCGCTGACACTTCAGGAGGCATTGGCGCAGCTTCTCCGACTGGAGAGGCCCTTGGAGCTGACTCATGGTCAGACGGGACCTCTGGAGCAGACTTGAGACCAGACAGGACCTCTGGAGCAGACTTGAGACCAGACGGGACCTCAGGGGCAGACTTGTGAACAGACGTGACCTCAGGAGCAGATTTGTGAACAGACGTGGCCTCAGGAGCGTAGTGAGCAGCCCATATGCTTAGAATAGTGACCGCCAACACATTGGCAGACATGACGTGACGAGGCTCTGAGACTTGACTTGACTCTTGACGATCAGACGTGTCGTGACGAAACTCTGGACAGACAGACGAGACGTGACTTGGCACTGGGCGGTCTGACGAGATGTGACCTGGCACTGGGCGGTCTGACGAGATGTGACTTGGCACTGGGCGGTCTGACGAGACGTGACTTGACTCTGGGCCGTCAGGCGGGACGTGACTCGACTCTGGGCCGTCAGGCGGGACGTGACTTGACTCTGGGACAGCAGCAATAACTTGACTTGGCTCATGAAGATTAGCTGTGGCTTTACTTGGTTCATGGAGATCAGCAGTGACCTGACTTGGCCTGTGAAGATCAGTAGTGACTTGACTTAACTCACAGGGATTAGCAGTGGCATGACCTGGCTTGTGAAGAACCGTTCTGACTCTACTTGACACAAGAACCTCAGTCTTGACTGTACTTTGCTCAGGAACAGCAGCTTTGACATTGCCTGAATCAGGAACAGCAACTTTGACCTTGCTTGACTCGGGAGCGGCAGCTTTGACCTTGCTTGACTTGGGAACAGCAGCAGCTTTGAATCGGTTTGACTCAGGAACCGTAGCTTGGACTTTGCTTGACTCAGGAACCACGGCTGTGACTTTGCTTGACTTAGTAGGAACAGCCGCTGTAATGTGACTTGACTCAGGAACCGCTTCAGGAAGGGCGGCCATGATGGGTGCAGACTCAGGAGCAGAAGACATGACGTGAACAGGCTGTGGCTTGGCTGAGATGGCCTGAGCAGGCTGTGGCTTGGCTGACGTGACGCGAGTAGGCTGTGGCGTGGCGGCCATCTTGGCGACAGGCTCTGGCGTGGCGGCCATCTTGTGCAGTGGCTCTGGCGTGGCGGCCATCTTGACAGTGCTTGGCTCAGGAAAGATGGCTGTAACTTGACTTGAGACAGAAGCGACAGCTGTAATTTGACTTGACACAGGAACAATAGCTCTGACTTGACACAGGAAACACAGCTTTAACTTGACTTGCCTTAGGAAGAGCAGCTCTGACTTGACTTGACTCAGGAAACACAGCTGCAACTTCATATGGCTCTGGTATGGCAGCTGTGACGTGACGGAGCTCTGTTTTCGCCGCCATTTTGTGAACGGGCTCCGCCGTCATCGGCCATTTTGTAGGCGTGCACCGGCGCAGCCGCCATTCCACGTGCGGGTTGCGCAGCCGGCATCACTGAGATGTGGCGTTCTTCCTCCGCGACACCCACACTAAACGACGAGTCCACACACATCAATGCATAATCCATAAAATCAGCCAGTGATGAACACGGACCCTCGCGTCTCAGTCTAGTTCTTAAAGGATCATTAACGCCATCGCAGAAAATCACATAAAATACAGTCCGGGAGGGTGGAATAATTAGCAATAGCCAGAAACTCACGGATGTGTTGCTCAGGTGTGCGTGGTCCTTGTTTAATCTTGAATAAAATCCTGTCTGTGTCCATATCTGAATGTCCGGGGGTGAAGCTGCTGGATCCTGTAGTGACGGAGTATTCTGTAACGGAGTGAGTGAGACAAGGGGCGAGCGGATCCATCTGCGAGCTTTTATTAGGAGGACAAGACAAAAACATGGTCGAACAGGCAGGGTCAAAACAGTAGCAAACAGGCATGCCAAAGGCAAGACGTAGGGATAAAGCCGAGAAACGAGCAAGAGTCCAGTAGGCAGGCGGCGAGACAGTCGAGACGAGAAGGCCAGGCGAGAAAGCTAAACACAGGGAACTTGGAAACTAGGGAACAAGGAACTAGGAACAATAACAATGAAAATCGCAACAACAATACTAATCCCAATACTCCGTGGATTGCAAGGGGAAAGACCGGGGCTTTTATAGCGCTGCTAATTGGTCACAGGTGCTGACCCAATCAGCCCGCTGAATGACGGGGAATGTAGTCCGGGGTGTGGTGTAACAGTCTGAGTCTTATGACAGGGTGAGAGTGACATCTGGTGGTGAGCAGACCGCAGGTCACCGACCAGATTCGTAACAACTGTGGACTTACAGCTGAAATCTGGCATTTTCCAACAGACTTGGGCACTAATCGAAACTTATTTGCTTAGTCTTTGAGATGTTGTCAAGGCTTTCTTTTTTTTTTCTTTTTGTAGTCACTGTATGTGTATTTTTTAATAGTTAAAAAAATAAGTTATAAAAAATAAGTTAATAGTTTTTTTTCTTTCCTTTTTATTTGGGAAATGTTATGTGTATATTGTTATGTTTATAAAACATTTAATAAAAACACAGTTAAAAAAAAAAAGTAATATGTGAATCCTTACTTTTAGTTGTCTTTGCTCATCTAATAATCCACTTATCGATTATTGTTGTTAATTGTCATCACAAGCTACAGCTCAGAGTATAAACCAGTCTGTGGTGTACACAAATGAAAGGTGGGGAAAGGGTATCGACGCATGGACAGGAATGATGGGTGAATGTTTAAAAAATATTTATTTATTTCTTACAAACGTCATGACAGTACCAAAATACAATCGTGCCAAATCTCCCATTGTACATTACGTATGTTTGTTTTTAATGCGTTTTGCAATAGATAGCCTACTTTTATTTTACGCTATGTTTACAATTTCTGGTATGTTTTTCGTTAGGTAGTTATATAAATAAATAAATAAATAAATAATAACTAAGTAAATAAATAAGTAAATAAATATTCTAAAGCTATTATTATATTGTATTATAGTATAGTATATTATTTTAGATTTTATATTATAACCTGTTATAAACTGACGTAAAAAAATATTGTACATTCTCTGCTAATACTGCTTTTATATTCTCATTCCATTTACAGTTTGATTACCTACATTAGGCCTACACTATCCACTTACACAATAGGTTATCAAGTTTCAGGACATTCTATCTGTCATTCTGTCATCTGTATGTTGTACTTCATGCAGGGGCATAGCAGCCAATTTAAAAGTGGGGGGGGGGCAGTATGGTGATGTGACCCAAGGGTGTTCATACAGTATAATAAATTCTAAATAGAAGAACAATGGGCATTTTACAGCACCAAAGTGGCAATTTGAGGAACATGCCAGGATAACTTACATGAACCTATTTCTGTGAAATCATACTCATAAAAATACATAAATAAATAAATAAAATACTGCAGGACTTGGACTTTAAGACCACTGTGGAAATTTATACTTGAATTTTTATGAAGTAGAAAATTATATGGGCGCAACATGACGAGGTACACAGAACAGGTTCTGTTGTCTTTCGACGTTAAATCATAACATGGAAACGTGTGATCCATTACTCACATTGTGTGTTTGAAAAAAGGATGTAATCGTCCTCTGCTTTTTTCTAGGGTGCATTTTACCCCAGACAGCCAAGTGGGTGAACGAACGAAAAGAGGGTCTCACAAGAGCAACAAGATTTGAAGCTCATGGCAGACACCCAAGAGATTCGCGCTGTGATTGGCTAAACGTTACTTCACTCAAATCTAATTAACAAATCAGAGAACACGGGCGGAAATATTGGCGCTAGGTCAAAAAAAGTGCGGGGGACAGAGTCACCTGTTTCTAAAAGTGAGGGGGACATGTCCCCCCGTCCCCCCCGGTTGCTACGCCCCTGACTTCATGTATGTATTTATGTAAACGCTGCATTTTTTAAATGGGCATGTGCGTTGAACATTCGAGTTGCATTTAAACTGGTGCGGAGAGAGAGTTAAATGGTTTAGTGTCCGGAAAAAGTCCGTTAGCATCTCAACCATTAGGCTAACTATAAGATGTAGGCTAACTATAGACTTTAGCTCTTATTTAATAAAGTTTTCGCTTTAAATCACATATTATGTATAGATGACAGGCTTTTATAGTTTTGCAAATAGTCCTGGCAATTTGTCAATGGATGAATGGAAGTAACGTCAAACTATTTCACCTAACAGTATCGGCTGTACTGTTAATCTCAAACATGTTTTAATCACACTAAAAAAATATTGATTAAAAATTATACTGTGATTGCAGGAGCGTCAGTAAGTTATTTATTAGTTATTTTAAGAAGGATTTGACTTCCAAACAAACAGTCACTGATACTGTATGAGGATTACTACATTGAAATATTCTTCATTTTGTTCTCTTTTCTGCATTTCACCTATGGGCGTAACAGTGCACAAAATGTGCATGTGGGCACTGTTCTTTCACACGGGCCCTCACACCCCCTCGCTGACCACTCATACAACTTGCGCCGTCATATGTTTGACAGATTAACTTTCATTTACTTACTTTCATTAACACTCTGTCGGCTCTCACGCCGTGGAAACAGAAATCTTTCAGAAATAGCGCCTCTGACATTCACATAATGCAGAATGACAGACAGCTGGCATTTACATGAGACATCGGTAGTGTCATTTGCTTGTATGGCAAAGAAATTAGTTGACTAAACTTCTTGATCTATTTTATTATTTACAACAGTGGCTATACTCTAAATTATGTCGTTTTGAATTGATTTTGAAGTACCTTTGAAAATGGTGATGTTTTCAGATGCTTTGCAAGTGCTGGGTCGAACTCTGAAAAGGTTTCTAGAAGTTGTACAAAATTCCCTTAGTTTTTACTTGTCACAGACTCATCGTGACCATGAAATGCATGTGTTCATTGCGCAATGTTCAGTTTGCGCAAAAGATCAAGTTTTTTCGCCATCTGCTCGTTATGCCACTGTACCCCAATGGCAGCGGCCTGGCTGAGTGCCTCATCGAATCTTGCCTGCCTGAACAACTTCAGCTTAAGAGCAGAAGATATGTGGCTCCGAGACTTTGCATGTCTTTCCATGGCTCTTGCTTCATGGATTGAATCATCCAGTTGATTCGACCAACAGAAGACAAGGCCAGCAGAAGAGTTTGTTCAAGTTCACTGAGTTTGTTAGCCACTCGGTTCTGCTAAATAATTTGTTTCTAAAACAGTGCGTTCAGCTGCCTGATGAAGGTTGTTTCATGTCCAGATCAGGCATGGGTCTTCCTTCATTTTTTATTTTTAGTTGCTGCTCAAAAGGGAGCTTTATAAAAATTTATTTGCGATAAACTATTCAATATCTCGTCCCTCCATATTTACTATATTATAGATGCCGCTCTGTAGCACTCACACCCATCATTATGAAGTGCTTTGAGCGGTTGGTCCTGACACACCTAAAGGACTCTCTCCAATCCTCACTGGACCCACTCCAGTTTGCCTACCGTGGCAATAGGAGTACTGAGGATGCAGTCTCCATAGCGCTGCACTCTGTACTCACACACCTGGACAGTACAAACACCTATGCACGAATGCTGTTTGTTGACTTTAGCTCAGCATTCAATACTGTCTTACCCTCTAAGTTAATCACCAAACTCAGAGACCTGGACATTAACACCTCACTTTGCAACTGGATTATGGACTTTCTGACCAACAGACCTCAGCATGTTAGGTCAGGCCACATCTGCTCCACTACCATCACGCTCAACACTGGTGTACCACAGGGCTGTGTGCTGAGCCCCTTCCTTTACTCCCTCTTCACCCACGACTGCAGGCCTGTGCATGGATCTAATACCATCATCAAGTTTGCAGATGACACTACGGTGATCGGTCTCATCAGCAACAACGATGAGACTGCCTACAGGGAGGAGATCAAGCACCTGGCCACTTGGTGCACGGACAATAATCTGCTCCTTAACACCACTAAGACTAAGGAGCTCATTGTGGACTTCAGGAAGGGAAGAAGAGGCTCACATGAACCCATTCACATCAACGGGATGGCTGTTGAGCCTGTCTCATCCTTCAAGTTCCTGGGGACTCACATTTCGGAGGACCTATCCTGGACCACCAACACCTCTAGCCTGGTCAAGAAGGCTCACCAGCGCCTCTTCTTCTTGAGAACACTTAAGAAGAACCAGCTGTCCTCAGCCATCCTGGTGAACTTCTATCGCTGTACAATAGAAAGCATCCTAACCAACTGTGTCACAGTCTGGTACGGAAGCTGCTCTGTTGCTGAGCGTAAGGCACTACAGCAGGTGGTGAAAACTGCCCAGCGCATTATAGGCACTCCACTTCCAGCCATTGAGGACATCCAGAAGAAACACTGTATGCGTCGAGCACGCAGTATTCTAAAGGATGACTCTCATCCCGCCCACAAACTGTTCTCACTCCTGCCTTCTGGTAGGCGCTTCAGGTGTCCCAGGTCAAGAACCAGCAGACTGAGGAACAGCTTCTTTCCCAGAGCGGTCTCCTTATTGAACTCTGCCCCCCACTGACACCTTTGCCCCCCTCACACACCCCTACACTCTCTCCATTACCATTGCACTATTTAATATTTATTGCACTACACTGTACATAACTACTTGAAAAGCAAATATCCTTTGCACAATACATTTGTAAATTTCTGATTACATATATATCTGTACATGTCTATTTGTAAATTCCTGTTTATAGAATATAGCAACCTGTACATTGTTCATATCTATCTGCAAATTCCTGTTTACAGTTAATAGCAACTTGTATATATTGTTCATCTATTTGTAAATCTGATTATAGTTACTAGCAATCTGTATATTATGCTCACAGTATATCAATCTGTAAATATTATCCATAGTTCTCCTTGCACATATCCCTTTTAAGTGCACTTATAACTTATACCTTTATCCTGCACTTACTGCTTATTGCACTCCTGGTTAGACCTAAACTGCATTTCGTTGCCTTGTACTTGTACATGTGTAATGACAATAAAGTTGAATCTAATCTAATCTAAATGCCACAGAGTCCTTCAAGTATATTACAACGTAATTGACGTCTCAACAGTGATTGGTTGATAAACCAAGGTAGGCTAGCATCCTCTGTAAATTCTGTAAGCCATTAGGAAATAGAGCCGCTCTGCTGACGCATGGAAATGCTGAATGGTGATTGGTTCATTTTTTTTATCAATGGAGGCCAGAATCTCCATTTTTGGATTGTGCTTCCCCCCTCCTCTTCTCTATCCACAGAAACATTCACAGGGAATACAGCAGCAGTAAAACACAGGCGATTCAGACTTAAAGGGATAGTTCACCCAAAAAATGAAAATTTGATGTTTATCTGGTTACCCCCAGGGCATCCAAGATGTAGGTGACTTTGTTAATTCAGTAAAACACAAATGAATATTTTTAACTCAAACCGTTGCAGTCTGTCAGTCATATAATGGCAGTCAATGGCTACCAAATCTTTGAGATTAAAAAAAAAAAAACATACACAAACAAAACCAAATTAAACCCTGCAACTTGTGATGATACACTGATGTCCTAAGACACGAAACGATCGGTCTGTGCGAGAAACTGAACAGTATTTATATCATTTTTTACCTCTGATTCACCGCTATGTCCTACTGTCCTGAGCGCATGCACAGCATCTGGCGTGTGACGTGTACGCAAGCACCTGAATCGATCTGCACTTATACGTCACTCATTGTTTACACAGTGCACAGCGATTGCGGACGTGTTCACTAGCACTGTGAAGATCTAAAGATATTTAGAAGTACAGGTCATCACAATGGAAGATGATTTTTATATATCATCAGACAACGTGAATTTTTTGGCCCGACCATATTTATTTGAACCAGAATATTCAGAGCAAGAAGTCAGACAAATGGAGGAAGCAGCCGCAGCCGCAGCAAGTCTTCAAGCTTCAGGGAGACAGAGATCTCTTCAAAAGTGGTGGTGTTCTTGTAGTAAGTGTTATGCGATGCCAACAGAAGTGGAGAGCATCTATAAGCACAGATCGCTATATATTTTGGGGATTAGAGAAATATTTCACCCAAAAATGAGAAAACTTGTTGAAAATGTGCTTACCCTCGAAATCTGAGATGCAGATCAGTTTGTTCACAGCAAAAAGCACAGTTAAATTAACTCTCCTGGGAGTTTATTTGACTCCACACTCAAGAGTGTTAAAAGTAACACTGCTTCAGTGTTAATTTGACACTCTTCAGAGTTAAAGTTAATGAGATAATTAGTGATTAATTAAGTGATGATTGATCATTATTGAAGACACCTGATGTTAACAAGCAGAATCACCAAAGGAGAAAATCACAATTTTTAAGCAACCATTATAGTGGTCAGTGTTTGCATTAGTTGGGCTCTCGACACTTACATTTTTGACATTAGCTTTTGTTTGCTTGCTGTAACTGAGTTAAAACAGCCAGACGAACCAAAAGCACGAGTCATCAGGTGATGATGATTATGTTTTAACGTTATCATTGTTTGACCTGAATCATTGAACTCATTTACAGTATGATATCTGAGTTTTATTTTTTTTCTTGGAGATATAACTCAGAGATTAGACTCCAAATGAGTTCAGTTATTCAGGTCAAACAATGATTATCTTGAAAAATGAATATCAGCCTTGTGGTTCAATAACAAAAAATCCTGTTTTCTTTTAGACTATACATTTTGGGAGGATTTCTTACAAGCTGTTGTGATTAATAAAACTTTCTGAAGTCTTTTGTTCAGGCACACACAGACATCAAGAAGCAGTAAAGAAAACCTAACTGGTCCGTGTACGTTTTTTATCATTTGTTTTTCAATTTGTAATGAAATAAGCAGAAACGATAAAACGGCTCATTTATTCATTTTTTTATTTGTTCAGAAAAACTAAAAAATGAGATTTCGGCTTGATTTTTTGTTTTATTGTTTCACTGGTAGAAAACGAACAAACAACTTAAAAATTAATTTTCCACATGTGGGCGGTTACGAAATGCCCCTTTCCGCCGATTGTTCAAGCAAATCTGGACCTGTGACATTCCTCTGTTCCGTTTGTCACGAATTCAGCCTCTGTGGCTCCCTCCGATCACCACCAGAGGGAACCGTCACCGGAGTATTAGTATCATTTGGACTCCATTACCCACAACCCCATGCCTGGGGCTGATCACCGGTCCAGGTGTCAGCCATTACTCACAGACTATAAATAACACGCTCACGCGTGCAGTTTTGCTACTGCTGACATTTCTGAGCGTTTACTCCTGTTTGAGCTCTCGTTGCCAACCCGATTGCCTTTAAACTCTGTCTGTCTGCCGCCTGCTTTGTGACCCTTGCTTTGTTTATTTGGATTTACTCTGTTTGACCGCCGCCTGCCTCGATCTTCTTGCCTGGACTCTGACTCTGATTCTGGTTTGTCTACATTGCTCAGATTACCCCTGTTTGACCCTGATCTGTCTGTTTATGAGTTGGACTTTAATAAAGTTGCATATGGATCCTAATCACACCGACTCCTCGTCACAGAAGACTTCACCGTCTACCAGAGGTGGGTAGTCCAGGTGTCAGAAAGTAAAAGTCCTGCCATATTTTCATTCCACCCATGAACTCAGCCAGCTGATTTCACCAGAGGAGGAACCAAGTTGTACTTTTCAAGTCGCAATCAAGTCTCAAGTCAAATCTCAAATCCTCAAAGAGTTAAAGTTAATGAGATAATTAAGTGACTAATTCAGTGATGATTGTGCATTAGTGATGAACACCTGCTGTTATTGAGAATTACAGAGGATCACATATTGGTGTTTCATTGGTTAAAATTATGCCACCATCAAGAAGATCAGTGTTTGCTTTAGTTGGACTCTTGACCCTTTTAATAAATCAAAGCAATTTGTTTCTAAGCAGCTACAACATTGATTCACAGCAAACCTTTGCAAATTGCTTAATTAAAAGTTTGCTTTAGCAAATTAGTTTATGCCTTCTTTTAAATAATGTGAGTGAACATCATGAAGTGGTTTCTCTTTGGTTTGTTTGATTGACATTCAGCTGTTACACAACTGGGAAAAAAAGTTTTAGTAAACAAATCTGATTTTAATGCTTAAATATTGGGGATAAAAAGAGTAACAACAGCTCAGGATTTTAGACATGAACAATTATCATATGATCCTCAACAGTGGTGACAATAATTATTCATGCTGAAGTGCATTATGGGAGTTTTTACTATGGTGTTACCCAGCATGCATTGCAGCATGAAGAATTTTGTTGATTGTCACTATTGTTGAGATTCGTGATGTCTGCGTGTGTCTAAATAGCATTGATTGGGATAGGATTAGGATTGATTACACAAAACTTAAGCATAAAGGTATATTTAAAAGTTACTTTAGATATTATCAGGCCTGTATCTGATAATTATTTCATCACATAAAAGCAGTTAGTATCTGTTCACAGTACAGCTTTAATCTCACTGCTTTACAACATCACACACCTTAACGCACAGAGAGATCTGATGTAATAAGTCGAGAGTCAAGAGCCCAACTAAAGCAAACACTGGTCTCTATGATGGTGGCATCATTTTAACTGATAAAACCAACATCTGAAACTGTAATTCTCAATAACAGCAGGTGTTCATCACTAATGCACAGTCATCATTTAATTATTCACTTAATTATCTCATTAACTTTAACTCTTTAAGGATTTGGGATTTGACTTGAGACTTGCTTGTGACTTGAAAGGCATGACTTTGTTCCACCTCTGGTGAAATCAGCTGGCTGAGTTCATGGGTAGAATAAACATATGGCAGGACTTTTACTTTCTGACACCTGGACTACCCACCTCTGCCGTCTACCGATCCAGCAACTGTTTATCAACTCACCACGGAGTTGTCTGCTCAAGCGTCCATGCTAGCAACCCACCAGCGACAGCTCAACCGCCTCACCACCCTCACCGAGGAACTGGTAAAGACGCTGCAAGTGCTCCACACCCCGCCTGCTAAACCGGCCATCTCTCATCCCAGCCTGCCGACTCACACCGCGGTACACTCCGCTACGACTACAAGCCCGCGGCTGGCGTTCCCGGATAAATTTGACGGAACACCTGCTAAGTGTAAGGGCTTTCTATTACAATGTTTGATGTTTGTTAACCAACAACCTACCCTGTGCTCTACTGATAATAGCCGCATAGCGTTTGTGTGCTCCTTGTTATCCAGCAGAGCACTCAACTGGGTTACAGCGGTGTGGAGTGAGGATTGTGTTGTTTTCCCTTCATCCGCTGCCTTTCTACAAAACTTCAGAGAGGTCTTCGAGCATTCAACGAATGGCAAGGTTGGGGAGCAATTACTTCAGCTCCGACAGGGCAAGAACACCACGGCTGACTATGCGTTAACCTTCCGCACGCTGGCTGCTCAAACCGGATGGCCGGACGATCCCCTTAAACTGCTGTTTTGCAAAGGACTTAATGCCGAGCTACAGTCGGAACTAGCCTGCTGGGATAAGGGTAGATCCCTGGCTCAATTTATTGATCTGGCCATTTGCGTCAACAACCTTCTTCGGGCACGCCGCCCACAACGATTACCCACCTCCTATGTCTCGACCAGTCCACCGCTTCAGTCCACCATCAGTTCGGAGGAGAGGGAACAGCGTATTCAGAAGAATCTCTGTCTCTACTGTGGTCTGCCCGGACACATGAGATCATCCTGCCCCACGCGCCCTTCGCGTAAAACTGCTGCGGTGAGTTCTGGTTCTCATTCACATACTTGTATTGAAATTCCAGTGATACTAAAGTTAAATAATTGTTCATACTACCGCTCTTGTTGATTCCGGTGCTGCCGGGAATTTCATAGACCGTGACTTTGCCAGAACTCATTCCATTCCTCTTGTTCCGTGTGTGTCTCATTTGACAGTGGCAGCAGTAGACGGGCGTCCTCTGGGCTCCGGGCAGATTCAGCATACTACCGATGATCTCACTCTGTGCTCCGGGGCTCTCCACACTGAGACAATTCGCCTGTTCATACTATCAGCCTCTCAAACTCGGATCATCTTGGGCTTCCCTTGGCTGGAGAGACATAACCCGGTAATTTCCTGGACTGAGAAACAGATCTTGCGATGGTCAGAGTCCTGCCAAGAACAATGCCTCTCTCATGTACCACCCAAAACAGAGCGACGGAGCGAGGTTCACATCACCCGACCTCGCTAAACTGCCCAGGGAATATCGGGACCTCACCGAGGCCTTCAGCAAGGCCAAAGCTTCGCCGCCTCATCGCTCCACCGACTGTGCCATAGACCTGGTGCCTGGTTCTCATCCTCCCAAGGGTTGTGTATTTCCCCTTTCCCAACCTGAGTCTGCCGCCATGAAAGCCTACATAGAGTAGGAGTTAAGAAAGGGCTTCATTCGTCCGTCCACTCCTCCTGCTTCGGCCGGCTTCTTCTTCGTGAAGAAAAAGGATGGAGGTCTCCGTCCTTGCATCGATTACTGGGGGCTTAATGAAATAACCATCAAGTTCCGCTACCCACTCCCACTCGTTCCTGCTGCCCTAGAACAACTGCGCACCGCCAAATTCTTTACCAAGCTGGATTTACGCAGTGCCTACAACCTCATCCGTATAAGGGAGGGTGACTAGTGGAAGACGGGCTTCTCAACCACTACCGGGCACTATGAATACCTCGTTATGCTCTTCGGATTGGTCAACAGTCCGTCTGTTTCAGGCCTTCATTAATGACGTCTTCAGGGACATGCTCAACCGTTGGGTAATCGTCTACATTGATGATATTCTTATCTATTCAAACTCCGCGATCATGTAAATCACGTCTGTTCAGTCCTTCAATGCCTCATGCAGCACCAACTGTACGCAAAACTAGAGAAGTGTGAGTTTCACAAAACCAAGATATCGTTCCTGGACTACATCATCAGTCCAAAGGGAGTCGCCATGGACGATTCCAAGGTGCGCGCTGTTGTAAACTGGCCCCAGCCTACCACTATCAAGGAACTTCAGCGCTTCCTAGGATTCGCTAACTTCTACCGCCGCTTCATCCACAACTTCAGCTCCATTTCTGCACCCTTAACTTCCATGATCAAGGGAGGTAGACAGCGTCTCTCCTGGACACCATCGGCCATCACTGCATTCCAGGAACTCAAGAACAGGTTCATGACAGCTCACATTCTACATCATCCAGATCCAGACCTGGAGTTCATAGTGGAGGTGGATGGCTCGAACACAGACATTGGCGCTGTGCTCTCTCAAAGACAGGGCAATCCTCCCAAGATGTATCCCTGCGTCTTCTATTCTCACAAACTCACCCCCACAGAACAGAACTACGACGTAGGCCATCGGGAGCTGCTTGCCATAAAGGCCGCCTTTGAGGAGTGGCAGCATTGGTTGGAGGGAGCTAAACACCCGTTCACCGTTCTCACGGATCACCACAACCTAGAGTGCCTTCGATCAGCCAAACAACTCAACCACAGGCAGGCCAGGTGGGCTCTGTTTTTCACTCGGTTCAACTTCTCAGTCACCTACCGTCCAGGCTCCCAGAACACAAAGGCCGATGCTCTATCATGCCTCCACGAATCACATGCATCTCCTTCCACCAATGAACCCATTCTCTCTCCCAGTATCATCGTGGCTCCCGTGCAGTGGAAAATCACAATTGAGATTTCCGAGGCCCATCTCACTGACCCTCCTCCGGCCAAATGCCCACCTAACCGCACCTACGTACCGCAAATTCTGAGGCAACGACTCCTTCAGTTGGTCCATTCCACACCCAGTTCAGGCCACCCTGGCATCACTGCAACCACCCAACTCCTTACCAATCGTTACTGGTGGCCCTCACTCCAGACCGACACCATCTCCTTTGTTAAGGACTGCTCCATTTGCAATACCTCTAAGTCCGCTCACCAACTCCCTGCCGGCCTCCTACAACCGCTCCCTATACCTCGGCGTCCCTGGTCTCACATTGCCATTGACTTTGTCACGGATCTTCCACCATCATCAGGGTATACCACCATCCTCACTGTCATCGACCGCTTTTCAAAGGCCTGTCATCTCATCCTTCTAGCGAAGTTACCTTCCGCACTCGAAACTGCTGAGGCGTTGTGCAACCAGGTATTCAGGTTCTACGGCCTCCCTGAGGATATCCTCTCCGACCATGGTCCTCAATTCACCTCCCGAGTCTGGGCTTCATTCTGCAAACTATTAAGCATAAATGTCAGCCTCTGGATATCATCCACAATCCAACGGTCAGGCTGAGAGATTGAATCAAGAACTTACCCGATTTCTCAGATCATACTGCCAGCAGAATCAGTCGGAATGGAGCCGTTACCTTCTTTGGGCAGAATACGCTCAGAACTCTCTCCGTAAGCCCTCAACCAATCTCACCCCATTCCAATGCATCCTGGGTTTTCAACCACCACTCTTCCCCTGGTCTGGCGAACCCTCCGAACTCCCGGCCGTCGACTCCTGGCTCCGACGGAGTGAGGAGACTTGGGACCAAGCGCATGTACATCTCCAGAGAGCCGTTCGTCGCACCAGGGAGCAGGCTGACCGCCATCATCGCCCCAGCCCTGCCTATCATCCTGGTCAGTGGGTTTGGCTGTCTACCCGAGATCTTCGCCTTCGGCTTCCGAGCAAGAAGCTCAGTCCTAGGTATGTGGGTCCATTCAAAATTCTTAAAGAAATTCATTTAGATTGGCTTTACCTCGAAATTACCGTATCTCACCCACATTTCATGTCTCTTTGCTTAAGCCCACTGGTGGTCCGAGAGGAGTGGAGGACCAGGAGGAGGCTGGTAACCAGAGTACCCCTCCACTCATCATCGACGGCGAGGATGCCTACCAGGTCCACGAAATCCTGGATTCACGTCGCCGGGCCCGAGGGCTCCAGTACCTGGTGGACTGGGAAGGGTATGGTCCGGATCAGCCTGCCCCGAGATCTCGTGGAAGGCCTCGGCATCGTGTGCCTCCTTGCGTCAGGAGCCGCTCACAGGGAGGGGCTCTGTCACGAATTCAGCCTCTGTGGCTCCCTCCGATCACCACCAGAGGGAACCGTCACCGGAGTATTAGTTTCATTTGGACTCCATTACCCACAACCCCGTGCCTGGGGCTGATCACCTGTCCAGGTGTCAGCCATTACTCACAGACTATAAATAACACGCTCACCTCCTTGCGAAATCTTGTTTTCTACTGCTGACATTTCTGAGTGTTTACTCCTGTTTGATCTCTCGTTGCCAACCCGATTGCCTTTAAACTCTGTCTGTCTGCCGCCTGCCTTGTGACCCTTGCTTTGTTTATTTGGATTTACTCTGTTTGACCGCCGCCTGCCTCGATCTTCATGCCTGGACTCTGACTCTGATTCTGGTTTGTCTACATTGCTCAGATTACCCCTGTTTGACCCTGATCTGTCTGTTTATGAGTTGGACTTTAATAAAGTTGCATATGGATCCTAATCACACCAACTCCTCGTCAAACGATTTAACAAAATAATAGTCCTTTATATATTTATTCATTTTCATTCTTTTTTATTTTCAATCTTTAGAACAAAATAAACATAATATTATATGCTTTTCCTATTTTATTAGTAAAATAATAATAATTTAGGAAAAGCCATAAGAAAAATACATGTCCATAACAAGTGGTTAAGATTATTCAAACAATAGATTTAAGGCTTTAAAATGCTTTACAGCTTTTGTCACATTGTTACTTCTTGTTTCTTTTAATGTACGGTAGTGACCTATTTCTATTTTAAAATGAGTTAAAAAAAAAAAAAAAATCCAACAAAATGATAGTCCTTGACTGGGCCTTCTTCTGTGCAACCTAAAGCATTTTACAGAAATATTTATTTCAGAAATATTAATCTGCACTCAGCCTGTTTTATTTTGCTGTATGGATTTAAATTTGAGTGGTAAAGCTGCGCTGCCCACTAGACAGCGCAAAAGCAGTCATAATTTTCCATATGCTCAAATCGGCTGAAGGTACCAAGGATGGAGAATATAATTTTTACTGTACTGTATCATAGCCACGGGAACATTTCATTTTGCCAGGATTTAAGTTACAAATGTGCACAGCCTAGACGCTTAAGTAAAATGTTGATAAATGGCTATAGACAAGCGGTTGTCCAGCTTCGACGCGAGGTTGTCCCTGGTTGAGATCCTGCACCGTGAATTCAAATCCTTGAGGGAATCACTGGAATTCAGCCAGCAGCAGGTGGAAACACTCGCTGCTGAGAACGCATCACTACGAGACTCGGTCAAGTCTCTAACTGAGAATGTGACCCATCTAAATGAAGAAAATAAAAAAATAAAAGAGACTGTCATCGATCTCCAGGCCCGTAGTATGAGAGATAACCTGGTGTTTTCAGGCATCCCGGAATCTGCCGAAGAGGACGCAGAAGCTACGGTTAAATCCTTTATCAAAACGTACCTGAAGCTTCCGGAAGACACCGTGGAAAACATCTGCTTCGAAAGAGTCCATCGGCTGGGAGCGAAGAAACCTGGAACCCCGAGGCCGCGTCCTATTGTGGCCAAATTCGGATACTTCAAGCAGAAGGAGCAGGTGAAGAGTCGCGGGAGGGAGCTGAAAGGAACAGACTTTAGCGTAAACGACCAGTTCCCCAAAGAAATCCTGGAGCTACGCAAAGTTCTGTTCCCAATCCGACGCAGTCTCATCCAGAAGGGCTCCCGAGCGGTCATCGCCGTGGACCGGCTCTACGTGGACGGGCGGCTCTACCGCGACCTCAGTACCACTCCCAGGTTATATTAACACCACTCCAGATAAGAATCCGTTATATTTTTATTTTTCTTCTTTCCTCGCTTGATCTTCCATTTACCTCTATCTAACTATTTATGTCAGTTCGCTAATTTAACACGATACCATAACAAACACGATACCGTCAGTCTCCGCAGCGTTTAAATGTTGTTACAATGTTTTCGTTTCTGTCAAGTTTTTACTTGCATCCCTCCCTGTTTGCTTCTTTGTATGTCTTTCTTACTTCTAACTCCTCACACAGCACCGGTCACCTGCTTTCCTACTCACACACACACAACACCCTATACCTTTACGCGGCACGACCATGTACATATACACTCAGCGTTCTAACCACTCCGACCTTACAGCGCACACAGACATGGAGGACATACTCGCACACAAGCGCGTACACGCCCGCACATATCTCATTCAATTGAGCATCACAAGCAGCGTGCAGCATTAGCTACACACACACATCTATGGGTGCACTAAGGTTTGTCACATGGAATGTGAATGGAGCTGGCTCCAGAGAGAAGAGGTTAAAAATATTTAGCCAGCTTAAAAAACTACAGGCAGACGTTGTTTTATTACAAGAGACTCATAGACCTGCCACAACCACAGATGAACTTAAAACAACTGAGTTTCCTAATGTGTTCTCAGCCTGCTATAACTCTAGGCAAAGGGGGGTAGCAATTTTAATACATAAAAATGTTAATTTCACAGTACTCAACACAGTTATAGATCCAGAAGGTAGATTTCTAATCTTAAAATTATCTATATTTAACGAAAAGTTATGTATTGTCAGTGTATATGGTCCAAATGTTGATGACCCCTCTTTCTTTCACGTTTTATTTACCGCACTCTCTGAACACCTAGATTGCGCACTTGTTCTTGGGGGAGACCTCAACTTTGGACTAAATAAAGAAATGGACAGGCTCAGTACAGCTGGAACTCAGCGCAATTGGGAATCCACAAATATAGTCAAACAGTACATGAGCGACTATGGACTTTGCGATGCATGGCGTTCTTTTCACCCCAACAGTAGGGAATATACTTTCTTCTCACATGTCCATCATTCTTACTCTCGTCTGGATTATTTTCTAGTCAGCAGCTCACTGCTGAGTGACATTTCAGACACAGTGATACACCCTACTGCTGTCAGCGATCATGCTCCTATATCTTTAACTCTAGTGAATAAGAAGGCCACTCCACCAAGTAAAAACTGGAGATTCAATACATCATTGCTTAAAGATGAAGATTTTATTAAATATTTCAAGAAAGAATGGGCTTTATATTTAGACTACAATGACCTGCCTGGAACATCAGCATCTGTTCTCTGGGAAGCAGGCAAAGCTGTGATGAGAGGTAGAATAATCTCATTCTCATCACATAAAAAGAAAAGAGAAAATAAATGTATTCAGGAACTAGAAGAAACCATCAAATCCCTAGAAGAAGCCTACGTATCCTTCCAGGAACAGGAAATGCTGAACAAAATACGTCAAGCAAAACTAGAATTAAATGAAATTATTAATAAAAAAACCCGTCTAAAGATGAAATTAACCAGTTTCTTGATAATATAACTCTTCCGAAACTACCAGACAATCAAGCGATGGCATTGGACTCTCCACTGACATCAGATGAACTTCAGGAAGCCCTGAACAGTATGCCCAATAAAAAAGCTCCAGGTCCAGATGGCTTTCCAGCAGAATTCTATAAAGAATTCTGGCCAATTTTGGCACCAACATTCTACAGAATGTTGCAGGAAACCAAGGAAAATGGTAGACTTCCACCAAATATGAATTCTGCCAACATTAGTCTATTGCTAAAACCAGGCAAAGACCCTGTATTGCCTACCAGCTATCGTCCAATATCCCTTATTAATGTGGACATTAAAATAATCTGCAAAGCTCTCTCAAAAAGAATAGAGAAGATAACTCCTCTCATAATTCATCCCGACCAAACTGGTTTCATAAAAGGGAGGCACTCCTCAACAAATACACGTAGGTTACTTAACTTGATAGACTATTCATGCAATAAAAACCTTCAAATTACAATATTGTCTCTATATGCAGAAAAAGCTTTTGATAGGGTTAACTGGAATTTTCTATTTGCAGCTTTACACAAATTTGGTTTTGGAAACTCTTTCATAAACTGGTTAAAAATATTATATAACTCTCCAACAGCATGTGTCAGGACAAATGACCAAACATCCTCCAGCTTCTGTCTTAAGAGGGGCACCAGGCAGGGATGCCCCCTCTCCCCTTCACTGTTTGCAATTTTTATTGAACCACTAGCAGCAGCAATTAGACAGGCTACAGTGATTAAAGGCATTAAATGCAAGAATGTAGAACATAAAGTCAGTCTTTACGCAGATGATGTGTTACTTTTTCTTCAGCATTCACAAACCATTCTCTCTGAGGTAATTACATTAATAAACTCTTTCTCAAGAGTCTCAGATTATTCAATAAACTGGTTAAAATCTACAGTTCTTCCAATTAATTGCTCCTTCCAGAACTCTTCCACTCCACTGCAATCCGGAAATATTAAATATTTAGGTATTAATGTTTCACCTAGGTTGGGAGATTTAATTAAATTAAACCACATCCCACTTTTAAAGATGGTAGAAGATGATCTAGCCAGATGGAAGTCTCTACCCATATCACTCATGGGAAGAGTCGCCTCAATTAAAATGATGGTTTTGCCAAGAATTAATTATTTATTTGCAATGATCCCGAGCAAACCATCACCTGACTGGTTTAGATCTCTGGACTCCTCCATCTCTAAATTCCTTTGGAAAGGTAAACCCCCGCGTATTAGCTTAAAAAACGCTGCAAAAGACCAAGGATAAAGGAGGACTAGATCTGCCTAACTTTCACCACTACTTCTTAGCTAACAGGCTTCAACACATTTCAGGGTGGTTAAAACACACCCTCTTAGATGAGCCTTGGCTAGATGTAGAACAGGCATTATGCAATAATATAGAGATTTCGGATCTGCCATTCATTAGCTTGATCATCAAACGACACGTATGCTTCAAAAGCATCAGTATCAGCTCTTCTCTGACAGCATGGTGGGAGTTTCTAAAAATGACTTCACTAATCCCATGCAAACGTACTCCCATCTGGAATAACCCTGACCTATTAATAAACAATAATATGATAAACTTCACAGATTGGAGTTGTAAAGGTATTAAATACCTGGAACATATATTCGAAGGGACGGACTTTATTCCCTTTGACATATTAGTTAAACAATATGGGATTAACAAGAACAGATTTTTAGAATATCAACAAGTTAAATCTATAGTAAAAAGAAAATTTAAGTCTAATCATATCAAATTACAAATACCACCAAGTGTGGCAGAATTTCTTAATCTCAAAACCCCTAAATTACTGTCTAAAATATACAGGACACTTTCCAAAATAGATGAATCAGTATCGCTTCCAAAATGGGAGGCAGATCTATCAGTCAGCTGGGACCATAATTTTTGGTCTCAGATATGTTTAAAAACCTTTGAACTGATTAGAAATCCCAGTTTACAATTAATACAATACAAAATCCTGCATAGAGTGCACTACACAGGTCATCGGATGTTCAGGATGGGTTTTACAGCTTCTAACAACTGCTCACACTGTCAAGGCAATACACCTGACAATTATATCCACGCTCTATGGTTCTGTCCACCTGTTCAGAGGTTCTGGTACAGGATTTGTGAAGACTTATCAAAGTGTCTTAAATGTTCCATTCCAGCCTCTCCATCAGCCTGCTTGTTGGGCGACCTAGATGGTGTCACTACAGAAGGTAACTTAATCCACATGGCTTACACCGCCTTATGCATTGCTAAGAAGACTGTCCTCATGAACTGGAAAAATAAAAATAATCTTAATATCAACCAATATAGAGATCGTTTGTTGGACTATATTAGTCTTGAAACAGCTTCTGCTGCCACATTAGATCAATCTCTCTGGGCTCCTTTGATCAGCTCCATCACCTAGTGTGGGTGGGGGTCACGGTTCTGTCCGGCTTTGGTTTTTGTTGTCGCCGTGGGGGGGCCATATGGGCTGGGGGCATCTGGGAGTTCCCTAGGGGTGGGTTTCTTGGGGGGTTCGGCGCTGGGGCTGCGGTCCTGGCCTGGATGGGGTGTTGGAGGCTCTTGGGTGTTGTTTTTCTGGCGGCTGCATGTGGCGCTGCTGGGGAGGCCTGTGCCGGCGGACGTAGGTTGCCGGCCTGGCGGCCGTACTGCTCCGGGGTAGGTCCGGGGGGGGCTTGGGGTTCTGGGGCCGCTCTGCCACCGGGCTGGGATTCCGGCTGGGCCTGGGGGGCTTGGGTCCTGGTTGGTGTGCCGCCGGGAGCGTGGGTTGGTGCATGCGCTTGGGCTCGGCCCTGGTGCGGGGGCCTTTGACGCGTCGGTGGATCCGGTGGCCTCTTTAGCTGGTAGGGACGTTGTTACCATCTGTCAGTATCCACTCTGCAGGGGGGGGCAATATAGGCGGAGGACGGACTTAACCTGGGTGTCTATTGTCTTCTGTAGTCTGGGAGTTGACTGAATGATGGGGTGGGGGTAGTTTTTCCTCTGCTGTGGGGTCTAGTGGGCCGCCCCAGGCTGCCGTGGGCCCTGGTCTGGATGGGCCTGGGCCCCCTGCCCTGGGCAGATTTGGGGCAACGGGGGTGCCTATGGGGGTCAGCGGGGGAGCTGGCTCCAAGGGGGGGGTACTTTGTCCCCTCCAATGATTTCCTCCCCATCCCTAATGCTTCCCTTCTCCCGCTCCATCACACCAACATTCAGGTAGGGTTTTGGGGTGCGGGTGTGTCGCTGGGATGCAGGGGAGGTGGTACTCCTCTGTCTCCTCGTGGCCACCTGCATCTCAATCATACATCACAACTTAGACACTCTCATTACTTACTGTCACATGACACATACATATAGGGCCTTGGGGGTGGGCACACTGAATGGCATCCAGGGGGCGGTCTGTTCATTCAGCCTTCTCTCTGGTGCCGGTGCCCACTTCTCAATTTTAAGTTACACATAGACATTGAAGGCTCTTGGGGAGGGGCCGATTTGACACGAGCTGGCGGAGGGTGGTTAGTGTCTTGCCCCTCCCCTGTTTTAAAGCACTTTAGAACAACACACACCAACACTACATTTGAGCGGGTGAGGTGAGGCATGGGGTCTTCTTTTTTTTTTTTTTTTCACACCCCTGTTCTCTGTTCTCTGTTCTCTGTCCGGGGCTGGGGGCTATGAGGACGAGCTGGCCATCCGGTCGGGGTCTGGGCTGGTGGTCTTCTCTGCTGCTGCGGGGGACCGGGGTGGTCTTCCTGTCTCCACGCCAGAGTGAAGGGGGTTCAGCTCCGGGGTCTGGCGCTGATTGCCCCTCTGGGGGTAGTGGTGCCTGGATCCAGGAGTATAGAGTACAAATGGGGAGTGTGATTGTGGGTACTGTGTCCATTTTTGTATGTCTACATGTGGGGCGAGTGCGTGAATATTTGTTTGCATGCATGAGGGTGGGAACATATGCTTGTATATATGTGTGCCTGTTTGTCTATGTCCATATGTCAGGTCAGGCCTTAGACTCCGCCTCACTCATCATCTCAGGCCCCCCCACCCCACCCCACCCCACCCCACCCCACCCCACCCCACCCCACCCCACCACCACGCCCCACCACCACGCCCTACCACCACGCCCTACCGGTGGAGGATGCCCCCGGCCGCCGGTGCGTTGGTGGTTTCTCGCTCCGGGGCAGGATGCTCGGGTGAGCGCTGGCCCGCTCTCGGCGGTTGCTTGGCGGGGCCTGGCCCCCCTGGCTTTGCTGGGCCCCGGCTGGGGGGTGGGGGGCCCTTGGATCGCCGGGCCCAGGGCCGGTCTGCTCTGGTGTGGCCGGCTGCCGGCGGAGCCTGCGGGCTTGCCGCCACGCCCCCCTGGGACGTCTGCATTGTGGCTGCCGGATGATCCCCCTCCGGGCCCTCCTCTGCCCTTTTCTGGGTGGGGGCCGCGGTTGTCCCTGCGGTGGTTCTCCTGGGACTCTCGTGCCCGGGGGGGCCTCCGGATGTTTGGGGCCCGGGTCTCCTCCATGTCTGCTTCATACCTTGCGGGGCGGGGCTGTGGTTCCCCACACACACTATTAAACATTTACATGGAAGAACCTTATGAACACAAACGCGCTCACACACACAGGTGTGCACACAGGTGTACACACAAGCATTCACATTGGTGTAAAAACAGGTGCTCACAGACACACACTGTCTTGATCTGCTGTTGCTTCAAAACATATTTTGTAATATTAGTTATGTGTGCTGCACAATAACATTTAACATTTAGTATTTACTGTGATTTATATAGATGTTGGTTGTTGCTGCAGTTACTCTGCTGTTGTGTCTTCTGTTGTTTTCTCTTTTTGTCAGCAGGTATGGAAGCAGATTATCTTTTTTTTTTATCTTTCTCTCTTTCTCTATCCTCCTTCTCCTTTTTTTTTTTTTTTTCTTTTCTTTACTTTTTTCTTCTTCTCTCTCTCTCTCTCTCTCTCCCCCTCTTCTGTTGACTTTCTCCCCAATTTTTATTTTTTATTTTTTTCCTGCTTTCTCTGTCCCCCGGTCTTGTCTGTCATAGTTCAATTCATTTTCAATTCAAATTTATTTGTATAGCGCTTTTCACGATACATATCGTTGCAAAGCAGCTTTACACCAAATTGACATTTTTACAATATATGTAGTAGTAGCTTGATGTACATATGGTAGAGATGTGTGGTAAAGATCAATTAATGACGTAATCAAACAGACAAAGAACACTATAAATTAGTAGCAGAATTCGGTAGTGCTGTATGTTTTCAGGGTTGGCATCATCTGAAGTCCTCTGTGGGGTTGGCATCATCTCTTCTTAAGTGTTCTGGATCCACACTGGAGCTTGTGAATTCCTAGTTACCATGGGATGTCAATCCCATGGCAAAAACAGAGAACAAATAGGAACATAATTAGCGTAGCTGCTGTTCAAACTAAGAAAAGGAAGGTTTGTTAAACCAGAGCTAAAAGATTAAAATGAACATTTGATCAGATATAGCTGCAGAAAAAGTTTATGAGATGCATTATTTGAATGCTTGGCTAAAAAGATGTGTCTTTAATCTAGATTTAAACCGAGAGAGTGTGTCTGAACCCCGAACGTTATCAGGAAGGCTGTTCCAGAGTTTGGGTGCCAAATGTGAAAAAGCTCTACCTCCTTTAGTGGACTTTGCTATCCTAGGAACTACCAACAGTCCAGAGTTTTGTGACCTTAGGGAGCGTGATGGATTGTAGCGTGGTAGAAGACTAGTTAGGTACGCAGGAGCTAAACCGTTAAGTGCCTTATAGGTAAGAAGTGCTATTTTGTAGCTGATGCGGAACCTAATAGGCAGCCAGTGCAGAGACTTTAGAATTGGGGTAATATGATCATATTTTCTTGACCTGGTAAGGACTCTAGCAGCTGCATTTTGGACTATCTGTAGCTTGTTTATTGAAGATGCAGGACAACCACCTAATAGTGCATTACAATAGTCCAGTCTAGAGGTCATGAATGCGTGAACTAGCTTTTCTGCATCAGAAACAGGTAACATGTTTCGCAGCTTGGCAATGTTTCTAAGATGGAAGAATGCTGTTTTTGTAACATGAGAAATATGATTTTCAAAAGACAAGTTGCTGTCTAATATAACACCCAGGCTTTTGACTGTAGTGGAAGTAACAGTACATCCGTCTAGTTGTAAATTGTAAGTCAAAAGATTCTGTGTATTGTTTTTAGGTCCAATAAGTAATATCTCTGTCTTATCTGAATTTAATAGCAGAAAATTGTTGGTCATCCAATCTTTTACATTTTTAACGCACTCTGTTAACTTTGATAATTCAGAAGTTTCATCTGGTCTTGTTGAGATATATAGTTGAGTATCATCAGCATAACAATGGAAATTAATCCCGTGTTTTCTAATAATATTACCAAGGGGCAGCATGTATATTGAAAATAGTAGAGGACCTAGAACAGATCCTTGTGGCACTCCATACTTTACTGGTGATAACTGAGATGACTCCCCATTTAAATAAACAAAGTGGTAGCGATCAGACAGGTAGGATCTAAACCATTTTAAAGCCTGCCCTTGGATACCTGCATAATTTTGTAGTCGATCTATTAGTATGTCATGATCTATAGTGTCAAACGCAGCACTAAGATCAAGTAAAACTAGCAGTGAGATGCAGCCTTGGTCTGACGCAAGAAGCAAGTCATTAGTGATTTTAACAAGTGCAGTTTCTGTGCTGTGATGGGGCCTCAAGCCTGACTGAAATTCTTCATAGATATCATTTTTTTGCAAGAATGAGCACAGTTGAGCACATATAACTTTCTCTAAAATTTTAGACATAAATGGAAGATTAGAAATGGGTCTATAATTTGCCAGTTCACTAGGGTCTAGCTGTGGTTTCTTAATAAGAGGCTTAATAACCGCCAGCTTGAATGGTTTAGGGACGTGACCTAAAGATAACGATGAGTTGATAATATTGAGAAGCGGTTCTTCTGCCACAGGTAACAATTCTTTTAGTAATTTAGTGGGTACGAGATCTAATAGGCATGTTGTTGGTTTAGACACAGTGATGAGTTTATTTAACTCTTCCTGTCCTATAGCGGTAAAGTACTGCAGTTTTTCTTTGGGTGTGACGAAAGAAGTTGACATATTAGATGCAGTATAATCTACATTGGTTATTGTATTTCTGATGTTATCTATTTTATCAGTGAAGAAATTCATAAAGTCATTGCTATTAAACTGTAAAGGAATATTTAGCTCAGGTGGTGTCTGGTTATTTGTTAATCTAGCCACTGTGCTAAATAAAAGCCTTGGATTGTTTTGGTTATTTTCTATGAGTTCGCGGAAATGCTCAGCCCTAGCAGCTTTTAAAGCCTGTCTGTATCTGGACATACAGTTTTTCCATGCAATTCTAAAAACTTCCAAGTTAGTTTTTCTCCATTTGCGCTCAAGATTGCGAGTTTCTTTTTTGAGGGATTGGTTATTACTATTGTACCATGGTGCAATACGTTTTTCTCTAACTTTTTTCAATTTGATGGGGGCAACAGCTTCTAACGTATCGGAGAAGATGGTGCCCATATTGCTAGTCATTTTGTCTAGATCCTGTGTATTAAGGGGTACACAGAGCAGTTGAGATAAATCAGGCAGGTTATTTGTGAATCTATCTTTGGTGGCTGGAACAATAGTTCTGCCAAGACGATAACGCGGAGCCCTACAGTTAATATCAGTGATACGCAGCATGCACGATACAAGGAAATGGTCAGAAACATCATCACTTTGAGGTACGATATCTATATCAGTAAGATCAATTCCATGCGATATAATTAAATCTAGCGTATGATTAAAACGATGAGTGGGCCCAGTGACATTTTGCTTAACTCCAAAAGAGTTTATTAGGTCAGTAAACGCAAGTCCTAACGCATCATTTGTATTATCATGTGAATGTTAAAATCTCCGACAATTAGCACTTTATCAAAATTAACCAATAGTTCCGAAAGGAATTCTGCAAATTCTTTTAGGAAATCTGTATATGGCCCTGGCGGTCTATACACAGTAGCTAAAACAAGAGATAGGAGAGATTTCTTTTGCATATCTGGCAGAGTAACATTAAGCAAAAGTATTTCAAATGAATTAAACCTGTATCCTGTTTTCTGAGTAACATTGAAAATATCACTATATATTGTTGCAACACCACCACCACGACCACTCTGACGGGGCTCATGCTTATAGTAGTAGTTTAGCGGAGTAGACTCATTTAGACTAATATAATCATTAGGTTTTAGCCAGGTTTCAGTTAAGCAGAGTACATCAAAACTATTATCTGTGATCATTTCATTCACAATAACTGCTTTGGGTGCTTCTCCACGGCCTCCAGCTCGAGTTGCAACGAGTGCAGCTCGAACGTGTCCTCACCTGCACTCAAAGGTGGACACAAATTCGCCATTAAAGCAAGTAACAGTGAGTAAACAATGGAAATGTGTGTAAGCAGTGTGTAAACAATGCAAGCAGGATTAGCGGCAACCACGTTGGTGCTGCTAACGGGCTATAAGCTAGCGACTCCGGAAATCAAAACAAAACTAGTGATAACAAAGCAATCCGGATGTTTTAGTTGTAGAATACAATAGGGGGTATATTCACACGTTATAAGAAACAAGAATGATTGTGTATAAAATTGATTTTGAATTGAAAAACAGACAATAAGAAATTAACTCGACGGAGCTCAAACTCTAAGCGTGCAACCGCAACAAAACCCAAGTATGGTTAAATAAAAAGGTACATAAAATTAAATTAATTAAATACATTAAAAAAAAAAAAAAAAAAAAAAATGGCTGTGAATGATGATAACATAGCTACACATACACACTGTCATGTGTTATCTGTGTTACTGACAGGCGAAAAAAAAAAATAAATAAAAAAAGATAAATGGCTATAACGCTTAGGCTTTTGAAAAGTCGGTGTTTCACTGTGTTCGGCCATCCACCAATTTGTTACCTACTGGGTGGGCCCAGGAGAAAAAAATATTAGCGTTAAAAATGAATATTGTTTAAACAAAAAACTGCCATTTTATGCTGTATTTTACACTGGATCACCAACTAAGTACAATTTGTAATCTACAGTAAAAAAAACTCTCCAACCAAATGTAATGGAAGAAGCCAATAACGTTATTATTTGCTCAACATGTAACCTGTAACACTATGTATTAGTGGTATTTTGATCATTATTTGGATAATGTTTAATTTTTACATCTCCCCTCATTGTTTGATTGAAACTTATTGTTCGTTATTGACAAAACTAATAAGACGACATGTAACACAGCCTGAATAAAAGACCTATGGATTTTTCCCTTTACTTTCAAACAAATAGGCCTACTTAGTTTTTGGATCATTATTAATTTAATGAAAACACAACAACAATAAAATAGCACAAAAAACACTCGCTTATATTAAACAAACTTTTTTTCAACAAAACGATTAAGACGGATGACATGAAATGGGCCTATATCCTATAACCTATTTGGATTTTCCCCTTTAAAACGAGCGCGCAGTTTATGGTTCATTACTACGTTAATATACAACCACAAATGTACAATGTACAATTTTTACAACAACAACAGAACAAAGACAAATTCACTTACATTAAACAATACAATATACGCTATATAAATATTTTTATTAACAAAAGTTCTCTTGGGCTTCTGCCTCTGCTGTTGTTCTGTCAATCATGTCACTGGCCCACTCGTCTCATCCGCTCGTCTCATCCACTTGGGAAGAGCTGTGTATTGGGACTCTCATATCGACTGCACCCATTCACTGCAGTGGATCCTTTGGTGAGCAAATGATGCAATGCTACATTTTTTTCAAATCTGTTATGATAAAGAAACTAACTCCTATACTTCTTGGATTGCCTGAAGGTGAGCACATTTTCAACAACATTTTAAAACAGAGATCCTTGGACATTTGTAAGTAGAGCACAGACAGTCCACATCTGGTTAACTGAACCACAGAAATCAGCCATTACTTCATCACCTGGCTCAAGGAGTTTTAGAATGCCTGACTCTTTGGTGATTTCCTTGTCAGATATGGAGCCTGTGTAAAGGTTGCTTACAAAGCTAACTGACCCAAAAGTGTTTATGCCAATCAGGTATTTCAAAGACATGGTGCCTTTGTAATGAGAGTATGTCACTGTGTTAAGGACCTTTGAGCTTGCTGTTTGAACGTGGATCTCAGTACAATCTAGCACAACACTTGTTTTGGGAAAGGTCTTCTTCAAACAGGGTGGCATTAACTCATCTACAGCCTCTTTACTTGGCCATACTGGAAGTGTGCCAAGCATGAAATAAAGGTAGTTAGCCCAGGTTATACATATTCGACTAACTGTGGCCTTTGACGCATTAAACCTTACCACGTAGCAATTGTCATCTGGCCCAAGTAAGCAGTTACACTCGGCCCAAATGCAGCAAAGAATTACGGCCCTTGTTTGGCCCGGATCTGGACTACAGACATGAGCCACACATGAGCCGTAACTGGCCCAAATTTCAGCCAAACAGTAACGTATAACCAGCCCTGAACTGAGCCAGAACAAGTTTTAATAGTGCTACCCAATCTCAGCCTTTAGTAAGAGAGTCACATAGAGTCCAGTCTTTAACCAGAAACCCCCAAACTGAGCCACGTCTAAAGGTGTAACTGTGTTTTACTGCCTATTGATGGATCCATGGCTTTTTTATGGCTCTGTTTTGGGGTTTCTGGTTAAAGACTGGACTCTGTGTGGTTTACTGAAGGCTTGGATTGGGTCCCAGATAGCAAGAGAGCAGGTGAAAACTATTGAATCAATGTTAAAAATAGTTGATTTGTCAATGTTAATGGCATTAACTCAATTAATGTTAAAAAAAAAATGTTGACATTTTAACAAACCACCATTACTGTGATCAGTGATTGCTTTAGTTGGGTTCTTGATATTTGCTTTTCATTAAGACAGTTATTTTTCTGTACTTCAATGGTGTTTCAGTGCAAACACTTATGCTATTAAAAAGCAATTTTTCAAAGTTAGTTTGTAGCAGATTATTCTTTGTGATGGGTGTCAAGTAACAATTAAGTTCAGAAATAATATTAAATAATATTAATGATTTTTTCATTACTGATGATTCTGTATCACAAATGTAAAAAAAAATCTGCAGCAGTACACAGAAAGATTTAGACATCACCACTCAACATACACACCTCAACAATGATGACAATCATCAAACTAATTCAGATAAACAGATCAACTGCAATGCATGCTGGGAATCATGAATGAGTTTTCACTATGGTGATACCCAGCATGCATTTCTGCATAAAATTTTCTTTTGCTGATTGTCACCATTGTTGAGTTTCATATTGATGTCTGACTGATTCAGCAATTTAAAGATTTTCTCTTTTTTTTTTGCATTTTCTGTTAATTCAGGAAAGTATGATAGCTGTACTTATGCTTTAATATCACATTGCAGTATCACATGTCTTGAGCAATTATTTAGATAACATAATAAAAATGTTATAAAAGAAAATCTAACATTAAAGTGCAAAGAATCAAGAGGCCAACTAAAGCGATCACTGATCACAACAATGGTGGTTTGTTGAAAAATTTTTTTAACATTAATAGCGGGAGCTAAAGTCAGAGATGGGACCAAGTCATTCCTTTCAAGTCACAAGCAAGTCTTGAGTCAAATCCCAAGTCCTCAAAGAGTTAAAGTTAATGAGGTAATTAAGTGACTAATTAAATGATGATTGTGCATTAGTGATGAACACCTGCTGTTACTGAGAATTACAGAGGATCAGATGTTGATGTTTTAGTGGTTAAAATGATGCCACCATCATGGAGATCAGTGTGTGCTTTAGTTGTGCCAAAATAACTTTTTTTTTTTCCTTATGTTTAGGTTTTGCAGCATGCAAGTAAAATGTTTCTCTAACAGCTACAGTGACAGAATTTAAAACATGTATAATGCATATACAAATGTGAACATCTACAGTATTTAGACACACACAGACATCAAGAACCAGCATATGAATCTCAACAATGGTGACAATCAACCAAACGCTTCATGCTGCAATGCATGCTGGGTATACAACATAGGATAAACTCCCCTCATGTACTGCAGTATGAATAATTATTATCACCACTGTTGAGGATCGTATGCTAAACGTTCATGTCTAAAAACCTGAGCCAATACTGTTCTTTCTTTTTATATTGAAACATTATAGTGTTGTTTTTTTTGCAGTTGTGCAACAGCTGAATAAATTAAATAGTGATCCCAATTCATGATGTTCATCCAAATTAGTTATAAGTAGAGAGTGTAAGATAATCTGCTATTACGAGCTTTTGATTCAGTACTGCACAAATGTTTGCCATAAAACAATATTGCAATTGTTTAGAAGCAAATTACATTAAATTACTCAAAGGGTCAAGAGACAAACTAAAGCACACCTTGACCACAATCATGGTGGCATCGTGTTCTTTCTTTGTTTCTTTTAATTCTCAATAAGAGATTCTGCAGGCATAAAATAAAGTCAGTCTGGTTAGTAATGAGTGAAGCTGGTGATGCTGTCTGTAGAGTTGTTTAATCAGATCTTGAGAGATTTAATGTTGTTGTTTTTTTGTTTTGTTTTGTTTTTTCAGTTGATTTTATCCAAGGCTGTGTCTGATGTCAGTTGTAGTTCTTGTGTTTGTCTTTTCTTCAGTGATTCTGCTTGTTGACAGCAGGTGTTCATCACTAATGCACAATCATCACTTAATTAGTCACTTAATTACCTCATTAACTTTAACTCTTTGAGGACTTGGGATTTGACTCGAGACTTGCTTGTGACTTGAAAGGAATGACTTGGTCCCATCTCTGGCTAAAGTTATATTAATTCAATGTCATTAACATTGACAAATCAACTACTTTTAACATTTTGATTCAGTGGTTGTTTGGGGACAACACTATTAAAACTTGTTCTGGATCAGTTCAGGGCTGGTTATAAGTTACTATTTGGCTGAGAGTAGGGCCAATTATGACTCATGTGTGGCTCATGTCTGTAATCCAGATCCGGGCCAAACAAGGGCCGCAAAGAATTATGACATGAGCCACACATGAGCCATAACTGGCCCAAATCTCAGCCAAACTGAGTAACTTATAACCAGCCCTGAATTTAATTAACACAAAATATGTTGTCCCTAATTAGACACACAGATGTGTTAAGATATAACACAGGTTGTGTTGTTTTAACACCTCCATTTTTTTAAACACACTAATGTATCATAAATCACACAACAGCACATCTATGACACAGATTGTGTGGTTTATGACACAATAATGTGTTAAATATTTTAAGAATATCAACCTGTGTTAAGAGTTATAACACTGGTTGAGTTAAAATTAACACAAAATGTGCTGTCGTTAAATAGACACATAGATTTGTTAAGATATAACGCAAGTTGTGTTGTTTTTAACACGTGTTTTAAGACTGAAAAAACATAATTGATCTAACATATTACTGTCCTGTTGGTTTATTGGTGTTACATGTCTGCAAAAGAACAGGCATCTTTCCAGTGTAACGCATTTAATAGAAGAATGATTTCAGTATGGACATCTGCAAAGAGAAATATAGAGAACAGCCAATTACAAATGGAGTGTCTCAATTCTTGTGTTCTCTGCTCATGTCTGCATCAGTGAAGTATTTAATGTGTCGAGCAGATCTTTGTGAGCACTCCCTCTAGTGGTTTGGCTTTGCTATAGTATACCATACACTCTAAAAACAAATGGTGCTATATAGCACTAAAAGTGGTTCTTTGGCTCGTAATCATATGGGAACCACTTTTAGTGCTATATAGCACCTATTTTAAAAGGTGCTATATGGCACCTTTGTCAAATGGTTCTATGTAGAACCATCAGATGTACCATACACAGCAAAATCCCCAGTGTTAATTTAACACTCTGAGTGTGGACACATATTAACACTGAAGCAGTGTTGAAGGTAATGAGATAATTAGGTGATTAACAAAGTGATGATTGATCATTATTGAAGACACCTGATGTTAATAAGCAGAATCACCAAAGGAGAAAACCAAAATTTTTAAGCAACCATTATAGTGGTCAGTGTTTGCATTAGTTGGGCTCTTGACCCTTAAATCTTTAAGACTAGATTTTGTTTGGTTGCTGTATTTGAGTTGAAACAGCCAGACAAGCCAAAAGCTCAAGTCCCCAGGTGATTATGTTTTAACATATTCATTATTTGACGTAAATCACCTAGAGTTTAATCTCTAAGTTAGGTTTTTTTTTTTTTGCTTATTGTAATAGCCTTGACAATCCACAGAAGATCCAGCACTTCCTATACATTTTGGAAAGATTTTTTTTTTTTAACAACCGGTTTAAAAAAAAAAGAAGTATTTCACCTAGGCACACATAGACATCAAGAACCAGCCCATGAATCTCAACAATGGTGACAAACGGCATATTCAGATAAACAGATCAACTCTGACTCTCATAATTTATTCATGCCGCAATGCATGATGGGAGTCATGGATGAGTTCTGATTGGCTACAACACGCTTTTTGATGGTCACCCTTGTTGTGATTCTCACACTGATTCTTCATGTCTGTGTGTCTAAATTAAGATAAACATTTTTTTCATCATCTGTCTGATTATGGCAAAACTGATTGATCTTTTGCTCTGTTTTTTTTGTAATCTGTAAGGAAATTCTATGTCAAATACTCAAGTCACTATATGATGATTAAGTCAAGCACAGTCAATGCCATCTTATTGACTTTTGCTGTTTGCTTGTCTGGCTGTTATAACTCAGTAATTGCAGCCAAACAAGACCTAATATTGATGATTTAAGGGTCAAGAGCCCAACTAATGCAAACACTGACCACTATAATGGTTGCTTAAAATTTTTGGTTTTCTCCTTTGGTGATTCTGCTTATTAACATCAGGTGTCTTCAATAATGATCAATCATCACTTTGTTAATCACCTAATTATCTCGTTAACTTCAACACTGCTTCAGTGTTTATATGTGTCCACACTCAGAGTGTTAAATTAACACTGGGGATTTTGCTGTGTATAGCATTTTATTACTTCAACAAAAATGGTGCTCAATAGAAACAATCATAGGGGCTTGTATTACTACAATAGTAGTAAATATATTTACTACAATGGCAAAATGTCTTGAATCACTTTTATGCTTTTCTAAGGTCAAAAGGTCTTATGTGGAAAATATTTCCTTATGGGGGCCTTAGGGGCAAAAAGATCTTCAGGAAATACACTGTATGTTAATGTTGTTTTTAATCCTTTCCCCAACTGAAGAGTTTAAGAGAGAGTTAGAGATCCTTATTCAGAGGCTTAACAGGTTCTTTGTATGGCAGTGGTGCTATATAGCACCTTAACGACCCCAAAGAACCACTGAAGAACCGCTGAAGAACCAGACAGGGGCTTGACCGGTTCTTTATACACTAACGGTGCTATATAGCACCACAATCACACCAAAGAACCGCTGAAGAACCGCTGAAGCACCATTTTTTTTCTGTGTGTATGCTCAGAAATAAGTAGCATAGTCTGTTATACTGACATTTAAAGAATAATTTATTGCAAATTTCAAACATACATTAGTCCTTATTAATACAGGTTTATAAGTTAAGGATTCTTCATCATTTTCATCTTAAATCATACGCTAAAGGTTTAGATTTCCTGGAATCACATTCTGCAAAGCTCCTGTTCTCTTAAGGGAAACAGTAGGTAACCACTGAAAGTATTAAGATTATTGTCATTATCATATATCCTGCTGCTAGACCAAAGTCTCACATAGACGACATCTCCAACCTCCAGGATCAACACAACTCCATTTGAGGAGTTTACACTGCCCTGATTCTGGTGAGCATGTGCCATAGCCACCTTCCCTCCATTCTTCATAATGGAAACAAATGTTGGATTTGAAGGACTACCATAACCAAAGACAGAGACTCTGAACCTGTACGCTCCTTTCAGTGGTGCTGTGAAAACACCTAAATCAAATATCAAGAGAGAAAGCAGAGAATCAGCCGTTTGTATGATTGCTTAATTAATCAAGCACACTGTAAAAGTTGTGAATCACAGCAGATCACTGAATTCTTATATTCACATTACACAACTGCAGAGAGATTTGAACAGAGCAGAATTATGGGGTGGAATTGTAGCATAATTCCAAAAAATAGATTATGATCCACAAATAAATGTAAAGAGATTAACAAAAAATAAACTATGTATTGACAAATAAATAGAATTTCACAAGCATGAACTAAATTTACACAAAAAAATAAAATGAGATTTGCAAATGAAAAGCATATTCACAAATATCTTTTTATATCACAAACACAAATTCATTTGTGAATCACATCCTGTGCATTTGTAGATCGCTGCACGCATTTGTGGATTTTAAAACATTTCTAGCCTCAAGATGCTCACAATCCACAAATGCGTGGACTCCACCCACCGTCTACTCAAGCCAATCATATAACTGCTTCACTCCTCTGACCTGTTATAGCACGTTCTCATTATAACCAACCACGTTTTGTTTTACAATCAGGGCGGGAGCAAATCTGTTTTGCACCCCTGTAAGGGCACTGCATTCTATGGACACTTTGTTCAAATGAAACTGAAGTGCTGTTTGTGTGCAAAAAATCCAATTTCCAAAGGACTGTTGGAGTGCAGGCTTCTGTATATTTACATCAGGATCATTCTCCAGTGCATCATCAGCAAGACCCTCACGACGTGTCCAAAGCAAACAGAAATCATTATTATCAGCGATACTGTCTACACTGGACAAGGTGTGACATGACGAAGGACGAATAATTCACACCGTTGCTTTGATTTAACACTAGAACCTCCACGTGGTAAAATTTACCCATGGCTGTTTTTTAAAAAATTGTCTCACATTTTGCTTTACAGTGTACATAACAAACCCGTCATTCTTCACTGATGTTCGTGTCCAGCTCTTGCTCTGTCATCTTCACAGCTATTCATGCTCTTTTTATAGTGTCCTGATTTACTGTCCTTTGTACTTCATAAGTGTACTTGAAATAGCTTCAAATTGCTGTGAACTTAAAACAACAGGACAAAAACATAGACATGACTAAAAATAATCCTTTTTTGACCCTAGACATAACTTTGTGAATACAGTGACATAATACATTTTTTAGCCATAGCAAAACAGTAGTCATGTGCATTGAATTTTATCTGCTGCCATTTTTAGGTATACAGCGACCTCTGGAGGATTAAGTGTTAAACAGCTTGACTGAAAAACTGGGAAACTGTTGGCTCTTGTGTGACGTGAGGTTGAATCCAGTTAGTCAGTTAATTATGGATGGTTTTCTTTCCATCTTGAATAATGTGATGCTAGCAGTGATTTATAGTGTTGTTTCTCTGGCATTTTCAAAGGCACATACAATATAATACTGTGGCTTGGCCACATTCTAATGAAAACCAATTTTAAACATCTTTTACTGCACTAATTTTTATGGTCCATATATTTCGTATTTAAGCCAATGCAGATGAATGAAGTTATTTCAGGACAAGACCGCCCTGACTGTAAAGTGAAACGTGACTGGTTATAGCGAGAATGTGCTATGATTGGTCAGCAAAGTGAGGCTGTTGTCTGATTGGCTTGAGTGATGGAATCCACGCATTTGTGGATCGTCAACTTCTTGACGCTAGAAATTTTTCAAAATCCAGAAAATGCACGCAGTGATCCACAAATGAATGCCAGGTCAAAGTTGTGTATTTAAAAAGATATTTCTAAATATGTTTTTTATTTGCAAACCTCATTTTATTTTTTGTGTGAATTTAATTCATGTTTGTGAAACTCTAAGATTTATTTGTGGACCATAATCTATTTATTAGGAATTATGCTATGATTCTACCCCCATACAGAATGATTCTCATTACTATCAGTTTTATGGCTCCATTTCATTGATAATTACCTGTAATTTGGTTGTAGGCGTTTCCTATGTTTGTGAAGATGTTCCTGTAGGTTAATGTGATTTCAGTGGTAAAAGGACCAACATATCCACTGTTAGACTGCATCAGTGAAGCTGAAAACGCGATCTCTCTGTCTGTTATTGAAAAACAAAATCAATATTGTGATATATTATCGTTTTACACTGAGAATGTGTACACTGAATTTAAAGTCATTCAAACACATTGTTTCACCTCTGTTTTCCTTTCTCAACTCCTCCACTTGACTCCGAGTAAGGTTTGAAATTTCTGTGAAGAAATAAAGATGGTGGTAAATGATGTTTATATTGTAATAGATAACAATTTTACACTAACTGCCAGATCGCATCAGTGCAGCTGAAAACAAAAAGAAAACATTCAAAACAAAAGCAATATTGTGATATGTTACTGTATTAGACTGAGAATGTAAAAAATGTATTTAACATAATTCAAACAGTTTTACCTCTATTTTCCTTTCCTAACTCTTCCATTTGACAATGAGTAAGATTTGAAATTTTTATGAAAAAAACATAGGTTGTATTAAATGCCATTTACAGTTTATTGTAATATATAACACTGTTCACATTCAACTTTTACGTTAACTATATAGTGTATTGCACTGGTGTTTTACTCTGAGGATCACTGATAAAAGAATGAATGTTTTGGTGACGTACCATCACTTTTCTTGTTCAGCTCTTCCAGGAAGAATGTTTGTTGTTCCCTCAGTTGCGTCTCTAAGGTTCTGATGTTGGCTTTCTGCTCTGTAACGGTGGCGGTCAGTTCTCTCAGTGCTGCGTGGATGTCAGAGAAGCTCAAATGGCAGTATTGTTGGCTGTCAGTTGAAGCTTCATCTCTCAGATTGTCTGTTTGAGGTGGATTCTGTCTTCTGTCCCCAGAGCTGAGCTGTTGACTGATCTCATTATTGCCGAGTCCTCCATCTACCTTCTGCTGTGCAACGAACACAAAGGTTTCCAAAAGCAGCAGTGTACATAACAAACCCTTCATTCTTCACTGATGTTCGTGTCCAGCTCTTGCTCTGTCATCTCCACAACTCTTCATGCTCTTTTTATAGTGTCCTGATTTACTGTCCTTTGTACTTGATTTATTTTGCTTTAGATAAGAAGCAGTTAAAGTTAATTGTTAATCATAATTAAAAGGGATGTTCCGGGTTCAGTAGTTGTTTGACTCTATTCGCAATGTTTTTGGTAGTATGTCCCAGATGGCAAAAAAAAATATTTTTTTTGGCCAAAATATATTTGAAATATATGCTAAATATATGCTGCAAACAGTGAAGCTCAGTGAAATATATTTTTGAAATAGTAAATATACACTCAAAAAAATATTTCAGCCCTTAACTTAATTTAATTACGTACAGAATTTCCATGCATTTAGATTTCTATGGCAAGAAAATGGACTGCAATATACAGAGGTCAAAATATATATTTTTTAATACTTTTTAAAAAAATAATATTTATATGTGGCCAAAAATATATTGGTAGAAATATATTCACGTAAATACATTTTAGCAAATATATTTTTTGGCCATTTTTTGTATATTTTTAAAATATATTTTAAATGTAGAAATATATTTTCCAAAATATACAAAAATATATCAATACCAACCCACTTTGACAGGATGGATATAGAGACTGAATCAGATATATATATATTAGAGAAAATGACTGTGGACTTACAGCTGAAATCTGGCATTTTCCAACAGACTTGGCCACTAATTGAAACTTATTTGCAGTGTCTTTGAGATATTGTCAAGGCTTTCTTTTTTTCTTTTTGTAGTCACTCTATGTGTATTTTTTAATAGTTAAAAAAATAAATAAGTTATAAAAAAATGTTAATTTTTTTTCTTTCCTTTTTATTTAAGAAATGTTATGTGTTATGTTTATAAAACGTTTAATAAAAACACAGTTAAAAAAAAAAAGTAATATGTGAATCCTTACTTTTAGTTGTCTTTGCTCATTTAATTGATACAGTATACTGTAAAAAAAAAATGTAATTTTACGGAAAATAACTGATTTTTTTCAGGTTGTTCTCTTTTATTTTGAATTGCAGTCAAAACTCTAAAATTATCTCTAAATTAAAAACTTGGCTGTTATTTTAAGTATTATGACATTAATGACAAATTACAGTAATTCACATTTTTATACAGAACAACTGCTGTATTTTTATACAGTACGTTTTCTGTTTTCTTAAATTGCAAACAAATAATGTAAAATTACAAAAAAAATCTGTAATTAATACAATAACAAATCCGTTAGATGATAAAACGGTCAAATGACTGTCAGTAAAGTAAAATCTCCTTATTTAAATAAGCTGACAGACACTGTTATTTTACAGCTATTTCCTGAATTTAATGATCAAGCACCTTGACTGTAAAACAAAAGGCAAAAAAACAGTCAAATGACTGGCAGCACAGGGTGCCAAACAAAAACCTTAAAATTAAAGTCAAATCTCTTTATATAAATAAGCTAACAACACTGTTAATTTACAGGCATTTCCTAAATGATTACAAACAAACACCTTCACTGTGAAATTAACTAATTAATTAATTACTTAAACATCACATGGTTGACAGCAACAGAACATGAAACACTAACAGATCTCTCTAGATCTCAGCATCTAGTCTGACTTTATTTCTTTCATACAAAACTTCTTATTGAGAATTAACAGAGGTTTAGATGTTAATGTTTTTATTGAAAATAAAGTTTGAAGTCACCATTGTGGAGATAAGCATTTGCTTTAGTTGGGCTCTTGACCCTTAACATTGTAACTTCAGGTTTTCTTTGGTTGCTGTAACTATGTGTTTCTGAAGCACATTTGTTAGAGCTGGTTATTCATGGTTAACATTTTATTGATCATACTAACCAGGCTCACTGAACGCATCAAGAATGTTATTGCTGAATATGTCGGCTGTAAGTTTTGCAGTTTTATGATGTTATGACAATCAATTTTTCAATTTTTTTAAAGTATTATTATTATTTCTTATTAATTAAGCACATTGAACTGAGACTTTTTGATGCACACAAACCTCAAGAATTAGCACATGGATCTCAACAATGGTGACAATCAACAAAAAAGCTTGTTTTGTGATGATCAGGGCTTGAATATTTTGTCCGTTGTCACCATTGTTGAGATTCATATCCATATTCCTGACTAAATAATTCTCTCAAAAAAAAGTAGCAAAAAAAGTTTTTCCTTTGATTATAACAAGAAACTAATTAACATGCTCTGATATTTGATTTCTGCTGAGGTCAGTGAATCAAGCCTCTCCATACGATGACAAGGTCATGCATAATACAAAACCAACTTTGTCTGATCAGACACTATCTTGTTGGTTTTTCTAAAACAAATGTGCTTTAGAAATGCACCATTACAGAAAAAAGAAAAAGGCTATTAAGAAAATCAAGAGCACAACTAAAGCAAATGCTTATCTCCACAACGGTGACTTCAAACTTTATTAATTTCAATTAAACACCAACATCTAAACCTCAGTTAATTCTCAATAAGAAGTTTAGTATGAAAGAAACAAAGTCAGACTGGTTCGTATTAAGTGAAGATGCTGAGATCTAGACAGATCTGTTAGTGTTTAATGTTCTTGTGGGATTTAAAGTGTTTCTGTTGTCTGATTTTAGTGGGTTACCATTGTGCTGATGAGTAGAGCATGTGCTTTAGTCCAGGAGAAGACAATAAACTGTTGATGTTATGCTGCATGTCATTTAGTTTAAAGGCTGTAGTTGTTGATGCAGTGATAGTTAGTTTTTGTGTGTGTATTATTGCTGGCTAGTGGTTAACTGCAAAAAAAAACTTAGTTTCACAGAGAATGTTTCATGATGATAATCCAGACAATACCTGTAAAATAATTTTATAAAAGAAAAAAATATTTAAGAAAATTTAGGATATTTGATCTTAATTTTACAGTTTTTCTTTGGAAGCTGCTTCTGCCAGTCATTGACAGTTTTTTAAAAAACGGTCTTTAACCATTATTTCCATTAATGGTAAACGTTTGGCACCCTGTGCTGCCATGCATTTCACTGTTTCTTTACGTTTAAATTTTTTACAGTGTACGATCAATAGAAGTCTAAAACTGTCTATGCATGAATACTGCTGGTCTGCTGTTTCTTTGTTTTCTTGTGTTGCAGGTATGTGTACATGCCATGATGTCTTCAAAAGCAGCATCCTGGAGTAAAGCATCACCTCAGACATCCATGAACAAGCTTCATGAGGACAAAGAGACATCTGAGTGAATCTACGTGGGAATTGGACTACAGAAAACTACAGACTACACAGCTATTCAGGCGCTATGGACTTCAGGACTTCCACTTTTATGCTACATGGTTTTCTGTGTCAACATGTAGCTTGTACGACATGTTACCATCCATGTCATGTCTGACAACAGTTATGGTTCTGAAAAGAACTATTACACCTAATTAAATCTAGGACAAGACACAGAATAAGATAAATGTGCCTGTAACTATTTCAAGTTACATGAATGGAAGATGGGGCTTAATGTTAACAAACATAGGCTATACACTCAAAAAAATATTTCAGCCCTTAACTTAATTCAATTACGTACAAAATTTCCATGCATTTAGATTACGTAGTTTTAATTTAAACAAATCAATTAAACTTAATGTGATTCAAATGCATCAATGTTACGTAAATGAAACAGGTAAAGTTGATGTAATAGTTCCCAGTGTTAAACAAACCCTGCTCAGTGTTCATGTGTTTCCACACTACAGAGTGTTCAAGTAGCATTGACACAGTGTTGGAGTTAAGGAGATCATTATGTCATGATTGACCAATAATGATGAACACCTGCTGTTTACAAGCAGAATCACAGAAGGAAAGAGAAACACAAGAATCAGTCACAGCCAAAGAGAAAATGAACTTCAATAAATGAGGACATTAAATCTCTGATTAAACAACTCCACAAACAACATTACAGATTGAGTTGATTTCTGTCATATATCTATAAATATTATTTCAGAACATCTAAACAGAGGTTTAGATGTTTTATTTATTTATTTATTTTTTAAGTTTCAATTGACCTCACCATCATGGCGAACAGGGTTTACTTTAGTTGGGCTCTTGACTTTTGATTTTTTTTTATGTTAATTTTTTTGGCTGTTGTAATTATGTGTATGAAGCACATTTATTACAACAAAATAGAAAAGCCAAAAAGAAGTCTGATTAGGTGTTTTTGGTTAATTTTTATTGTTTATTAAATCATTATCATCCAGTGTCATGATGCACTGATCTCATGCAGTGGTTAGTCTATTATTTTTATAATGTTTACAACAGGTGTATGAACTATTATGGATGTTTATATTATACACTAAACCTTGAAATCTCTGGCATCAGTTTGACACACACAGACATCAAGAATCAGCATATGAATCTCAACAATGGTGACATTCAACAGCTGCATGCTGGGTAACAGCAGATTATAAAACTCACCCATGACTCCCAGCATGCAGCTGTTGAATGTCACCATTGTTGAGATTCATATGCTGATTCTTGATGTGTGTGTGTGTGTCTATGTAACACTGCAGATCTTAAAGTAGTAATAGTAACAGTTCATACAACTACTGTAAATATAATGAAACTAAGAGGTAAACCACTGAACAATATCAGCAAATCAAGCCACTTGACAATTATTACAACGTCAATAATAATTAACCAAGAACACTTAATAGGGACCCCTTTTTTTTGCGCTATACAAATGTGCTCTACGAACACAATTACAGCAACCAAAGAACAAAAAAAAACTATACTAAGAAAGTCAAGGGTCAAGAGCCCAACTAAAGTAAACCCTGTTCGCCATGATGGTGAGGTCAAATGAAACATTTTTTAAAATAAAACATCTAAACCTCTGTTTAGACATTCTCAAATAATATTTGTGGATATATGACAGAAATCAAGTCAATCTGTAATGTTGTTTGTGGAGTTGTTTAATCAGAGATTTAATGTCTTCAGTTATTTAAGTTAATTTTCTCTTTGGCTGTGGCTGATTCTTGTGTTTCTCTTTCCTTCGGTGATTCTGCTTGTAAACAGCAGGTGTTCATCATTATTGGTCAATCATGACATAATGATCTCCTTAACTCCAACACTGTGTCAATGCTACTTGAACACTCTGTAGTGTGGAAACACATGAACACTGAGCAGGGTTTGTTTAACACTGGGAACTATTACATCAACTTTACCTGTTTCATTTACGTAACACTGATGCATTTGAATCACATTAAGTTTAATTGATTTGTTTAAATTAAAACTATGTAATCTAAATGCATGGAAATTTTGTACGTAATTGAATTAAGTTAAGGGCTGAAATATTTTTTTGAGTGTAGAATGGATTTATGGAGATTTAAATTTGTATTATGTGAGAGTTATTAGAACTCTCAAAGGGGGGACTGAAGGATTACAAATTTAAGAATCTGTTTAAAATATGCTGATCCTATGCTAGGTTCCAGTATAACAACATGAACTGAAAAAGTTATGTATATTGTGACATTCTAAGAGCAGGCAGTCCAGCTGAACATCTGGCAGGTTTTCCCAAGTTAAGTGTGAATTCTGAGCTCAAGGTACAATGGTGCCTTTTGCTTTAGCACCTATGCATTTGAATGACACTTGTATGCTAAATAGATCAAGGCTGGGAAAAATCTTTTACTGGGCTGATTTCCTGTACCACATTTGCATGCTTTGTTTAGATTGATTCCACCTCTATGTACTCCTCCCCCTTGAAACCTATATACTCTGCTGTGCTGAGATTTTGTTAGACGGCTTTTTGATGACTGCAGCGCCATGCAGCGAGTATCTGAATAAAGAGAAACTTCTGCTTCAAGATATCCAAAACGTCTCCTGGTCTCTAAGAAAAAATTCACAACACAGTGATTCTGCATTAATGATTTTGCTGTGGATTGGTTTGGAACTACTTGGTTATAAAGATATATAGAAGCTTTCTATTTCAGCTGCTGCACAAAACAATATATAAAAATGCTGTTCTTTTGAACTTTCTATTAATCAAAGAATCCTAAAAAAAAAAAATTTCACTGTTTTCAACAATGATGATAATAATCAGGGCCCAAAGGCTAAAAGTAGCTTATAACTGGCAGATTAAAATCTTAAAATTTAGAAATTTAAAATTAAAATTTTAATATTTAAAATCTTAAATGCGATCTTGCGTCCTCGTGTTCTCGTTCTACGTCATCATCAACCGGTGAAGTTCAATTCCAATACTCAAGAACACGATTACAGAGGACACATGAAAGTGCCTGGATGTGTTCTTGAAATCGACTCCTAAGTCACTAAGACCAAATCACAAACTATACAATGAAAAAAATGACAATGAAAAAAAAAACAATACAAACCATCACAGAAATTCTAATGGTTTTCACTACAAATATATTTAGGATTTCGTGGTTCTAACAAGCCACCAATAGAAGGCGACCAATTACCGGTTTGCATCTAGTTTGGGTTTCTTTTATGTTTGCATGTCTTCTATCAGCCATGATTATTCTACTCTGTTAATTAAAACGCTCTTTATATGCATGTCTGCTAACTGTTTATGACAATTAGCTGAACGTATGCTTGTTTAATTAGTGACACTTAGCCTGCATCTTAAAATCTTTATTTGAATGTGGCAACATTTTTATTTTTAAACATTTATTTGAAAATGGCAACATAATGCGCTCTACAGTATTTCTATGAATAAATCTCTGACAGAGATCTGTCTTCTATCATTCTATCAGCCAATCCCTGTGTGCATAGTTGGTACGTGCTGACATCATCCATAGCAACGAGGTCAACCCTGCCCATCTCCAATAAGTTTTTTAAATGTTGCTAGAAATGCAATAAACGGGGAGTCCGGGGAGTGAATTTTGAGGGGGACGGTGTTTCACTTCCAACTGGTTAGTTTTATTTAGAAATTAAAGTAGATAAAATAGAAATAGAATAGAGAGTGCTAATATTAAAGGGTCAAGTGTAGATGGAAGAGATTTGTTTTTAGCCGTTTCTTGAAGATAGCTAAGGACTCAGCTGCTCGGATTGAGTTGGGCAGGTCGTTCCGCCAGGAGGAACCAGTTAATGTGAAAGTCTGCTATTGGTAGCCAGTGCAAATTGATGAACAGAGGTGTAACGTGCATTTTTTTTCCGACTCGTTAAAGACTAATCTTGCAGCTGCATTCTGGATTTAGTTGTAGAAGTTTGATAGAACCGGTTGGAAGACCTGCCAAGACAGCATTGCAATAGTCCAGCCTGCCCTTACCAAAAAGAAGTATACTTCAAGTTTATTTTATTAAGTATACTCAAGTAAAGTTCAAGTATATTTTTAAGGATACTTTATGTAGTAAGTATACAAATATCAGTGTACTAGTAGTTTACTTTTAAGTGTACTATTTCAATACTCCTTGGGACTAAATTGGCCCACTTTCTAGTATATAAAAGAATACTTTAAAGTATACTTTAAGTATAACAGAAGTAAACTTTGAGTACACAACTAGTTTACATATTTGTTTTCTGTTTGTACTGCAAGTATACTGATAGTTTACTAATTAAATATTTTTAATTCATTTTAGTACACTTTGAAGTATAGTCTCAGTAAACTACTAGTTTAATAGTTTTATACTGCAAGAATACTGGTAAGGGTTTTTTTTTTTTTTTTTTTTTTAAAGTGAACTTTAGATAATACTTTAAGTATACTACTATGTCCCTATTTAGGTATTAATTTGTATATATTTTGTTATATGAATATCTGAACATACAAAACATCAAAAGAAAGAACAGGGCATTTGCTTGTAAACAAAAACATTTTATTCTAGTTTCATGCATTCTTTTTTTATAAACACTTGAATGTGGGTAAGTTGCATAAAAATAAAAAAAAAAGTTGAACAAAAAAAGTTGAACACAAAGCTTAAAAAAAAAAAAAAGGACTATTCATGACAATCAAAACGTAGAGTTGATCAACACCCCAAAGCTTGACATTGATTATTACTTCGTCATGGGTCAACATTTTATTCCATAATGTTATATAGTTTTACATATCTATGATTTTGATGCTGTTTTATGTCTGATGATTGTGTTAGATTACATGTGGAAGCATTTAGTTTTCTTCTTTACTTGTGTTTTGGAAATCTGTACAGAAGATGTGCAATCTTATACGCCCCTAGCGTATAACAATGAAAACACGGATTATCAGAGCAGAAGTATAGCTCAAATATACTTAAATGCATTTTAGTATATATCTGATAAGTATATAAAGCACATTTTGGAGAAGTACATAAAAAGTATACTGAAAGTATACAGAGCAAGAGCTTGAAAAAGGAGTTGTGTAGCATGCAGGGCTCAGAACCGGTTCAGGGAACAAAAACGAAAACCGGAAACGAACAAAATTTTGACTGGAACAAAACCAGAAACAGAAACAAAATCAAATGTTATAGTTCCGAACAGAATTGAACATTTGAAATGGCTATTAACCAGTTAATAACTTTATTTTATCATTTCATTTAATAACTTCAATTTAAGGCTTAATGAAATCAACTGAAAATTTAAACAACTCAACACACAGCTTTACCAACTTCACGCATTTCTAACCAGACTGATTTTATTTCTGTCAGATGTCTATAGAAGATCTTATTGAGAATGAACAGATGTTTAGATGATGATGTTTTATTGTTTTGTTTGACGATACCATTGTGGAGATCAGTGTTTGCTTTAATTGGGCTCCTGACTCTTGACATTAAAACATAGATATATTTGCTGTAACTGGGATTTTATGATGCATTAGTTACAGCAATGCTGGTCAGTTGATGTCAGCTGTGTCTAGTTGGGCGTGAATGTCATCTGCTGAACTGGTTCTGAGTGTGTGTTTTTTTTTGTTGTTGCTTTTTTTCCACCAAGTGTGTTAAAGCATGAGATCTTTTGATAATGTGGCAACCAGAAAAGAAGGATTTAACAGTTAAAATTTAAAACTACTGTAGCATTTATACTCAAATAGAGACATGAAGAATCAGCATATGAATCTCAACAATGGTGACAATCGAAAGCTTCATGCTGCAATGCATGCTGGGTATCAGCACAGTACAAAACCTCACCTATGACTTGTTCTCACCATTGTTGAGATTCACACGATGATTCTTGATGTGTGTATCTAAAATATATCGAAGTTTTTTTTTTTTTTTTTAAATGAGTGGTCTTTTTTACATCTGCATACCCAGTTCTTTTTTTTTTTTTTATTTCACATCAATATTCAATAAAAGAAAACACACTGGATAAAACCTGTGTTATTACAAAACCATAAACAATCCCAGATTTCTTTGCAGTCATTAATATATATATATTGTCATAACAAGCATGTTGTAAACATACACAATTACAACAACTAAACTAAAATTAACCTTAAAATGTCAAGGTTCAACAGCCCAACTAAAGTAAACACTGATCTCCACCGTGGTAGTGAAAGAAAAAAAAAAAAAACCTAAACCTCTGCAACTCTCTTCTGTAGACGTCTGACAGAAATAAAGTCAGTGTGGTAATAATTGAAGCTGGTAATGCTGTTTTAGGAGTTTAATCAGATCTTGAGAGATTTAATGTCTTCTTTTATTTCAGTTGATTTCATCTAAGGCTGTGGCTGAAGTCAGTTGTTCTTGTGTTATTCTTTCATTCAGTGATTTTGTTTGTTAACAGCTGGTGTTCATCACTAATGCTCAATCAGAACGTGATCAATCATATAATTATCTCATTAACTTCAGCACTAATTCAGTATTACTCAAACACTCTGTAGTGTTGACACATTAGAAGTGTTCATTTAAAACTGAGGATTTTGCTGTGGGTTTTAAAGGGTTAAAGATGTACGATGGAAAAAAAAAACAGCTTGAAATGTAATTTAACAGTAATATACTGTATTTAATTTACGGCAACACACTGTAGAAAAACAGTAACATGCTGGCAACCAGAGCTGCCAGTAAATTACTGTTAATTCAAGAAAAAAACAGTAATATACTGTAAAACATAACAGTCAGATTTACCAAGCAAATCAAGTTATTTTCACTAAAATATTAGTGAATGTTCATAGAAACACAATGATGCAAAGTCATTAACTGGTAAGGAGAGTAAATATTTAATTGTGCCTAACTGATGTGTTTTTGTACAAGAGAGATCTGTTAGTTTAATTTAGTTTTGTGGGTCTCCATTGTGCTGGAGAGTAGAGCTTGTGCTTCAGGCAATGATGAGCCACAAACGCTGATGTTTTGCTGTTTTTTTTTTTTTTGTTTTTTTTAAAGACAGTAATTGTGGAATTGCTGATATAGTGACAATCTCTTTACTAAGCACTTTATTACACAAATTTGTGCTTTTGTTAGTTAATGACAATCTATAAAGATTTGAGTAAAAGTCGATTGCTTCTTTATTACACTTTAAGTGTTTGTGGGGTTATATTAAGAAATATTTCTTCTTAGTGGACTCAAATTAAATAAGTTCACTGTACTAACAACATATAAACAATAGTTTTTTTTAAAACTCAAATGGTTTGAAGCAATCGGTTTCGAAAATAAAATGAGTTACCACATGGTATAATAACGGTAACATACTGTAAAAATGAAGAGCTGTAAATTAACGGTAGAGATCTATAAAATAACAGTATAATGCTGGCAACCACAGCTGCCAGTAAATTACTGTTATTTTACAGTGCAATTTTTTTACAGTGAGTTGCAAATGTGGAAACATTTGTATTTGTGCTGATTGAGAGAAGTAGGCACCACCTTTAATTTGTTTTTGAATTGAAGTTTTTATAGCCAAAATATCATTGTGCCTGCTGCACCCATGGTTTCCGTCAGTCTTAGTACATGATGTAACTACAGAACAGTCAAGTTTTAAATAGGAAAAATATTGTCATTATATATGGTCAGTTTTGAGTGAGACGCTATCGGTCTAATCAGATTCAATGATCTCTGCTAAGCTATGCTAAAAGTGCTACCGCCAGACCCGGCGATCGGCTGAATGGATTTGAAAACGGTAAGACTCAACTGTTTAACTCTAGGGGAGTTGGACAATGAGCCTATTTTCAAGCAAAAAGTGGAGTGCACCAAACACCTAATACCAGCCCAGATAGCATCATTTTGTCAGCCCAGATCCGGCCCACATCTGGCACATGTGGCATGATGATCTGGCCCACATGCAGCGTGGAATAATGGCACTTGGGCGGACCGCTCCTGTTTGCCAGATCTGGGCCAAAAGCAGGCCATAGCAATGCCACATGTCAGCCAAGAGCAGAGAAATAAACCACACTGGACCTTATCTGAGCCACAAAATCTGTGTATATTTAATATGGAGTCATCTCAGCGTTAATAAGCACATTAACAAGCAGAATCACTGAAGGAAAGAAGAGAACAGAAAACAAGAGACAAACAGAAACACAACTACTGACTACAGCCACAGCCTTAGATGAAATCAGCTGAAGATAAAAGACATTAAATCTCTGAAGATCTCAGAGGAGGAGGTTTAAACAACTCCACAAACAGCATTACCAGCTGATAAGATCTGCTTTATTTCTGTTAGAGGCCTACAGAAGTTCTTTATTGAAAAACAACAGGTTTAAATCAATTTTTTTGAAGCCACCATAATAGTGATTAGTGTTTCCAATAATTGGACTCGTAACACTTTTTAATAAAAGTTTATCTTTGTCAATTGCTGTGATGGTGTGTTTGTGAAAACTCTAAGCAATAACAAATAACGACAAAATGAAATCAATGAAAAGCTATTGATGGTTGTAATATTGAATGAATGAGCCTGATTCAATGTCATATAGCTTTTACAATTATGTTGTGGAAAGATACATTCATAGTATGAAACTGTCTGTAGTCTTGCAGAACCAGTTTAAAAAAAAAAATCACAAAAGGTTAAATTTTATGAACACACAAAGCCATCATAAATCAACATATGAACCTCAACAATGGTGACAATAAAAAGTGTGCAAAACTTGCATCACAGCATGAACGAATAATGCAGCCTTTTGTGATGTCCAGAACTGATCTGATTATCTGTCACCATTGTTGAGATTCATACGCTGATTGCTGATATCTGTATGTGATAGCCTTGTTCAAACTTTTGTCCTTTAAATAAATTTTTCAAACTGATGTTGCAATAATGCAGTTTTACAATGTGAAAACATTAAACTATACAACTACTACAATCAAATGTGTTCAGCGAAGCAGTCGGTTATACGATAATTGTGAAGCCAACAATGAAAAAATGAGTTAAGAGCCCAATTAATTAATGGAAACGCTAATCACTATCATGGTGACTTCAAGTGGAATATTTAAGCCCCTGCTAATTCTCAATAAAGAACTTCTGTAGACCTCTAACAGAAACAAAGTAAATCTGGTCAGTAATAAGTGAAGCTGGTAATGCTGTTTGTGGAGTTGTTTAATCCTCCTCTGCTGAGATCTTCAGAGATTTAATGTCTTTTATCTTCAGCTGATTTCATCTAAGGCTGTGGCTGTAGTCAGTAGTTGTGTTTCTGTTTGTCTCTTGTTTTCTGTTCTCTTCTTTCCTTCAGTGATTCTGCTTGTTAATGTGCTTATTAACGCTGAGATGACTCCATATTAAATATACACAGATTTTGTGGCTCAGATAAGGTCCAGTGTGGTTTATTTCTCTGCTCTTGGCTGACATGTGGCATTGCTATGGCCTGCTTTTGGCCCAGATCTGGCAAACAGGAGCGGTCCGCCCAAGTGCCATCATTCCACGCTGCATGTGGGCCAGATCATCATGCCACATGTGCCAGATGTGGGCCGGATCTGGGCTGACAATATGTTGCTATCTGGGAAGTCAATCTGGTTAGTAATAAGGCATGCTGTTTGTGGAGTTGTTTAATCATCCTTTGCTGGGATCTTGAAAGATTCATTGTGTTTGACTTGCAGTTGATTTTACAGTAATTCAAATCGTCTGGATGGAGAATTTAATTTTTACTGTACTGTATCATAGCCATAGGAACATTTCATTTTGCCAGGATTTAAGTTATAAGTGTGCACAGCCGCTTACATAAAATGTTGATAAATAGCTAAATAGCGCTTAAGCTTGTAAAAAATCTGTGTTTTACAGTGTTTGGCCATCCACTGATTGAATTACTTGCCCACCGCCCCACCGTCGTTTTGCATTTTTATAGAAATAATATCAATGCAGTTCAGCTGGACAGCAGACAATCGTCCATATACCACAAGCAACAGTGGACAAGACGAGTGGTCCAGTGACATGATTGACAAAATGATAGTGGAGGCACAAGAGCAAGACAACTTTTGTTAATAAAAATATTTATATAGCGTATAGCACAGCTTCACCACTCTGACTTAAATCCATACAGCAAAATATAACAGGCTGGGTGCAGATTAATATTTCTAAAATAAATATTTCTGTGAAATGCGTTAGGTTGCACAGAAGAAAGCCCAGCCAGAGGACTATCATTTTGTTAAAAAAACAAAACTCAAATTTTACTCATTTTAAAATAGAAATAGGTCGTTATACGTTAAAAGAAACAAGTAAGAACAACGAAACAAAAGCTGTAAAGCATTTTAAAGCCTTAAATCTATTGTTTGAATAATTGTAACTATTTGTACTTGTTATGGACATGTAATTTTCTTATGGTTTTTCCTATTTATTATTATTTTACTAATAAAATAGGAAAAGCATATAATATTATTTATATATATATATTTTTTTTTTCTTTAAAATATAATGAACAAAGAAAATTAATGTAATTTATGTTATTGTCCTTGTATGTTCGTTGTTCTAAAAATTGAAAATTTAAAAAAAGAATGAACATAAATAAATAAATAAAGGACTATTATTTTGTTAAACGGAACAGAGGAATGTCACCGGTCCAGATTTGCTTGACCAAATTGGCAGAAAGGGGCGTCTCATGACCGCCGGCATGTGGAAAATGAGTCATTTATCCATTTTCTACCTGTGAAACAAAAAAATAAAAAATTAAATTTAGCTAAAAACTCATTTTTCATTTTTCTGAACAAACAAAACAAAAACAAACAAAGAAGCCATTTTCCTGCTTCTGTTCATTTAATTTCAAATTGATAAACAAATGATCAAAACGTACATGGACCCAATTAAACACTGACCACTATAATGGTGACATAAAGGTTGTGATTTTCATCTTTGGTGATTCTGCTTGTTAACATCAGGTGTCTTCATAAATCTCTCTCTCAATTATCTCATTAACTTTAACTCTGATTCAGTGTTAATTTAACACTCTGATTTTAACACTTTCACACTCGAGTGTGGTCTCACATGTACTCTCAGGGGAGTTAATTTCACAGTTTTTTTGCTGTTGTTATGTACGCTGCTACATATGTAAGCTGTGTAAAGTTTGTGTGTGTTAGTATGTTGTGTGTGTTCCAGATTCCCATTGGCCCACCAGTCTGTCACTCTTCCACCTGGATGATGACGCCCCAGTTTACTTTATCCAATCATCTCACGCCTGCCGGTTTAAAGTCCCATTACTGTCCCGCGCGCTCCAGCTTTTGCTCATTTGTACCTTGTTGCTGTTTCACTTGAACGCTCACTTTTTGTTATTTGTAGGGCTGTCAAACGATTAATCGCATGCAAAATAAAAGTCTGAGTTTGCCCAATAAACGTGTGTGTACTGTGTGCAATTATTATGTATATATAAATACAAACACATTCAGGTACATATATAAGAAATAATTACAAGTATATGTATTTATTATAATTTTTATATAATTTATATTATATATAAATACAAATATTTTTTACATAGATAACATATTTATCTTAAATATATACATTAATTTGTGTGTATATATATATACATAATAATTCCACACAGTACACACGCATATATTAGGCAAACTCAAACTTTTATTTTGTATGCGATTAATCGTGATTAATCGTTTGACAGCCCTAGTTATTTGTCATACCGATTGAGATTGTCTTGTACATTGTGTGTTTATATGTCCTGAAAAGTCCCTTGTTAATATAGTGTTTGTACAGTGTACAATCTTTCGTTTACTGTTCCCCACTGTACGTTAGGTTGGGAAGGCGTGAGCAGGTAAGTCGGTCGCACGACATACATTGTACAACACGTAAGATTTTCTGGATGTATTAGACACACTAGTTTAGGAGAGAGTGCCACCCGCTGTACGTTTTGTTTTTCCCCTTTAGTCTGAATAGTTTAGTTAGGGCGTTGTTACGCCGAAGACCTTTTTCTTTCTACATTTTTCTTTTTGGTAGTTACCTTAGATTACCAAATACTAGCTAGCTGTGTTTTTGTTTTGTTTATTTCTTATATTTGGCACCTCTCGTGCTCCCCCTTCCCACCTTCTTTCTTTTGTTTTGTCAATGTTTCATTGTTTGCCCCTCCTTGTAAATATTGTAAATATTGTAAATACTCTCATTCCACTTTATCACTGAGCACTGCTGCACAATAAATGGACACTAGTATCAAAATCTTGCTCATTATTTGCCTGCCAGCACCATTGCATACGCACACAGACATTTAAATGTTATTTCCCCATTTACCCCTAGTCCTGCCAAATCTAAAAACTTAAGGGGCGTAACATTTATGGGGGCTTGTCCGGGATACAAACATTGATCCTTCCCGGTTATTAATTTTTTGTGTGTGCTTATGCCTTTCTGTTGGTTTGCGCTGTAACAAAGAGAAAACACTTGTGTACAGTACTATCAGATATAGTGAAAGTGGTATGAAAGAAAACATGAATACCTTTGATTTACAGTCATTTATTCTTAATGCAACATAAGACAAATTCGACAGGTGTAGGAAGGATGATTTATTGAAAATCGCTGACCATTACGGGATCTCTGTGGTGAGGCGAGCATTAAAGAAAACAATTAAAAGTGTTCTTTATCAAAAGCTGGTTGAACTAAACGTGCTTGTGTTGCCAGATGCGGATGATGATGAGGCTGCCCAGTCGGCTGGTGATACGCACCCAAGTAGCCCTGTTGCGTTGGAGAAGGCGCTGAGCGAGGCCGCCGAGGTGGAGGTGGAGTCCGATGCCAAGGCCATCTTGCCACCCTTTTACCCTTTTTTGCCGCCTTCCAGCAGGTCTGAGAGCGATGTGTGGCTTAAGGCCCGGCTCGCCCGTATGCAGATGGAAGCGCAGGAGTGGACTCAAACGCGTCAGGCCGAGATTGGAGCTGCGCCTCAAGGTCTGCACGTTAGAGATTAAAGCTGAAAAACAGGTAAAATTGCAACAAATTGAGCTGGAGGCGATGAAGGTCACCTCTGGCGAAGTTGCACAACCCAGTCCTGTACCCCTTGTAAATGTTGCAAGCAATAGTTCAGCAGCTGCTTTTGATATTAGTAAACATATCGCTCTAGTGCCTCACTTCAAAGAAACCGAGATGGACACTTACTTTAGCGCTTTTGAGCGTATAGCGTCTGCACTTCGTTGGCTGAAAGAGGTATGGCCTCTTTTATTGCATTGTAAGCTTATTGGGAAAGCCCAAGAGGTCTGTTCGGCGCTACCGTTAGAGGAACGTTTGCAGTATGAGTCTGTAAAGAACGCTGTTCTCCACACTTATGAATTGGTACCTGAAGCATACAGGCAGTGTTTTCGAAATCATAAAAAAATCAGCGCAACAAACATTCGTTGAATTCGCTAGGGAAAAAGGAATTATTTTTGATAAATGGCTAACGGCAAGTAAGGTACAAGATTTTGATTCCCTAAAAGGACTTTAAAGATGGCTTACCTGAAATGGTGGTCACATATTTAAACGAACAAAAAGTCACATTGCTGTCACAAGCTGCTGTTCTTGCAGACGAATTTGTTTTAACGCACAAGAGTGTGTTCGTTTCAGCTCGCTCTGACAAGGCATCGGTTTGGTCTCCATCGGACACGAACCCGTGTTAAAACTAGCCCACCACCATCTAAAGAATTAAGGGAATGTTTCTATTGCCATAAAACAGGGCACGTGATTGCTGATTGTTTAACTTTAAAATGAAAATAACAACAACCACAACAACAACAACAACAACAGCCGAAGCCATTTGGTTTCGCGAAAACTGTGCCCGTGCGTTCTGATAACATGCAGAGAACTGACGAGGTTGACGAAAGATTTAAACCATTTGTAATTGAAAGGGTTGCTGTCAATAAATGGTAGACCTGAAGACCAAAAAGAGGTCCAGATCTTAAGGGACACTGGTGCAAGCCAGTCCTTCGTTATATCTGATGTCATTCCGTTATCAGAACAGACATCTTGTGATTCGAGTGTGCTACGTTCCTCATTTCTTGACAAAGGAGTTGATTTCATTCTTGGTAATGATTTAGCTGGAGGAAAGGTAACACCAGTGGTAGAGGTTGTTGATGAGCCTGATTGTTTTGTTGGTGCAGATGACATTGCTGACGAGTATCCGGATGTATTTGTAGCTAATGTTGTGACTCGCGCACAAGCGCAAAGAATAGGCAATGACATTACATTGAATGATTCATTTATATTGCCACTCTTTGCGGAGGAAAGCATTGTGCCCGAGCCACAAGTTGTGAATGATAAAAAGTCTGGTATGGTGCTGCAAAATGCGGAAATTTTGTCGGTACCTGTTACTCGTAAAGTGATGATCGCAGCGCAGCGATCCCTCCTTGGTAAACTGCTTTTCCACAGCTGAACGTCCAAAGTCTGTAAAAGACAACAAAACTGAGTATGTTTTAGAAGATGGACTGCTCTTACGCAAGTGGAGGCCTGTTGCAGGTATGAGTAATGATTGGGATCTTACCTGTCAAATTGTCCTGCCGTCGGCTTACAGACAGCAAGTGCTAAGTTTGGCTCATGATCATTATTTATCTGGTCATCTCGGAATTACAAAAAAAAGATGTATGTCATTATTGTCGCACTTTTTTTATGTTTGTCAAGTAACGGGAAAGCCGAATCAAAAGATCCCACCTGCCCCCTGTTGGAAACGCAGAAGCGTAGACCAGGAGACGTTTTGGAAATGCAGGGGGTCCAGTGATGTTCTTCAAGTGGGCCAGGACCAATCTATCAAATGACTTCATGACCACAGACGTTAGAGTCACAGGTCTGTAGTCATTACGTCCTGTAATTTTGGGTTTCTTTGGGATGGGGATGATGGTAGAGCATTTAAAGCAGAAATTCCCACATAGCGATTGTCATCTGGCCCAGCTCTGGGCCAAGCAAGCAGTTACATTTGGCCCAAATGCAGCAAAGAATTACGGCCCTTGTGCGGCCCAGATGAGCCACACATGAGCCATAACTGGCCCAAATTTCAACCAAACAGTAACTTATAACCAGCCCTGAACTGGGCCATAACAAATTTTAATGGTACTACCCAATCTCAGCCTTCAGTAAACCACATAGAGACCAGTCTTTAACCAGAAACCCTAAAACTGAGCCGGTAAGATCATAATTCTTCCGCTGTGCAGTGTTCCTTGTGAACTAAGTTTTCCTGATTGCTGAATTGCAATCATTGTTCACAACTTGCTAGCTAATGTGTACGTGCCGTTTGTGACAGAGAGAAAGCTGGATTAGGTACGAGCAAAACAAGTTTCATTTTAAATATAGCATAAAGCGTTACAGGATCTCCAAGAAATGAACAAAATAGTTAAGCAGTAGACTTAATATATTAGCTAAATACATCAAACAATGAGTATTATTATGCATATTACACAACATTATATTCTATTATACTGTATACAGGCTGTAGGTGGTGTTGTAGTTTCCACATGTTCGGACCACATGTTCGGGGCGGGGGGGGGGGGATGCTGCAAACATGAAGGACTGTACATCTAATATACTTTGTACTGGTAGTAAGTCCAAAGTTCAGTGTTTTGTTCAGATCAAAGTTGCCATTAAAAACAAACAGCCGTTGGTCAGTATTGCATTTATAATCATTTTGTAAATCATTGAGATGGCATAAAGATAAAAATACCATGTACTTTGAACGACAGTCAAATAAAGCTACAGTATGCTGCCTGTCACGAGCTAAATTGTCCATCACGTGTGAATTACTGAATATATAAGAACAGTATAAAAGCATCAGGTGTGTAACATTCTGATACATACATCCACATACAGCAGACACATCTCCAACACGCTTTAGCTAAAGCCTCAGGAATGAGCCTAACAATAGCAGCAAATGGTGCAGGTTTTAGCGCAGCAGATCCGGTCTCCTCTGAATTGAGTACTAAAGATGACACCTTTATTCACAATGAAACTAAAGAGCTGACTTGTCCTTTGAAAATATTCACAGACCTACTGCAGGAACTTGGAGCAACAAAAGAGAAATTACAAGCCACAGAGACGCGACTCAAAGCTCTGGAAACCAGTCAGCAGGAGCTCATGTCCAGACTTGCTATTAGTGAAGCTTTGTTTCCAAGAAATGGTAAGTTTCAAATTAAATTGAAACAGCTCATACAGCAAAAAAATATATTTTCAAGTATATTTTCAAATAAATTTCAAAATATACAAAGAACAGCCAAAAATATATATTTGTTAAATATATTTACGTACATATATTTTCTACTAATTTATTTTTGGCCATTTTTGAATACACTTTTAAAAAAAATATATGGTAAAAACAAACAAACAAACAAAAACTATATTAAAAAAAAGTAAAATATTCTAACTGAAATAATATGCAAAAAAAACAAAAAAAAAACCTTTTGCGAAAATGTTCATTAAATGTTTTACAAAACAGATATTGCTTCAATTATTCTGATGGGATACCCTAACTTTAAAATAAAATGGTAAAAAATAAGGTTATATGACAGGCAGAGGATTATTAAACGACGCCATAAACAAGAATAACCTGATTTCTTTCATACTATGGTTCTTAATGAGAATTAACAGGTTTAGGTTTTTACTGAAAATAATAAAGTTTATTATTATTATTATTTAAACAATAAGGTCAATGCTTGCTTTAGTTGGGCTCTTGACTCTTGAGTTTGTATGATAAGTTTTATCTTTAGCAATTGTAACTCTGTTTCTGAAACACATTTGTTATGGCAAAATCATGCTGTCATGCTGCCCCTTGGTAATATTATTAGAAAACACGGGATTAATTTCCATTGTTATGCTGATGATACTCAACTATATATCTCAACAAGACCAGATGAAACTTCTGAATTATCGAAGTTAACAGAGTGTGTTAAAAATGTAAAAGATTGGATGACCAACAATTTTCTGCTATTAAATTCAGATAAGACAGACATATTACTTATTGGACCTAAAAACAATATACAGAATCTTTTGACTTACAATTTACAACTAGACGGATGTACTGTTACTTCCACTACAGTCAAAAGCCTGGGTGTTATATTAGACAGCAACTTGTCTTTTGACAATCATATTTCTCATGTTACAAAAACAGCATTCTTCCATCTTAGAAACATTGCCAAGCTGCGAAACATGTTACCTGTTTCTGATGCAGAAAAGCTAGTTCACGCATTCATGACCTCTAGACTGGACTATTGTAATGCACTATTAGGTGGTTGTCCTGCATCTTCAATAAACAAGCTACAGATAGTCCAAAATGCAGCTGCTAGAGTCCTTACCAGGTCAAGAAAATATGATCATATTACCCCAATTTTAAAGTCTCTGCACTGGCTACCTATTAGGTTCCGCATCAGCTACAAAATATTACTTCTTGCCTGTAAGGCCCTTAACAGTTTAGCTCCTGCGTACCTAACTAGTCTTCTACCACGCTACAATCCATCACGCTCCCTAAGGTCACAAAACTCTGGACTGTTGGTAGTTCCTAGGATAGCAAAGTCCACTAAAGGAGGTAGAGCTTTTTCACATTTGGCACCCAAACTCTGGAACAGCCTTCCTGATAACGTTCGGGGTTCAGACACACTCTCTCGGTTTAAATCTAGATTAAAGACACATCTTTTTAGCCAAGCATTCAAATAATGCATCTCATAAACTTTTTCTGCAGCTATATCTGATCAAATGTTCATTTTAATCTTTTAGCTCTGGTTTAACAAACCTTCCTTTTCTTAGTTTGAACAGCAGCTATGCTAATTATGTTCCTATTTGTTCTCTGTTTTTGCCATGGGATTGACATCCCGTGGTAACTAGGAATTCACAAGCTCCAGTGTGGATCCAGAACACTTAAGAAAAGATGATGCCAACCCCACAGAGGACTTCAGATGATGCCAACCCTGAAAACATACAGCACTACCGAATTCTGCTACTAATTTATAGTGTTCTTTGTCTGTTTGATTACGTCATTAATTGATCTTTACCACACATCTCTACCATATGTACATCAAGCTACTACTACATATATTGTAAAAATGTCAATTTGGTGTAAAGCTGCTTTGCAACGATATGTATCGTGAAAAGCGCTATACAAATAAATTTGAATTGAAAATTTGAATTGAAAAAATAGCAGAAGAAACTCTCATTGGAAAAGTTATCATCATGTAGTGGTTGTTTCATAGTCTGGTCTCTGATTATTTAATATTTGTTATTGATTTTACACAGCTGTGATGTTTTGAAAGATTTCATAAATACACGTAGAAAATATTCTGGCATGATATTTGAGGCACACACAGACATCAAGAATCAGTGTATAAATCTCAACAATGGTGATAAAATATTCAGATAAACAGATCAACTCCGAACATCAAAAAACCTGCAGATTCACAAAAAAAGTTGTTGAGATTCATACACTGATTCTTGATGTATTTGTGCATCTAAATCTCAGTATATTTTCTTTATACACACCTAAAATCTGAACCTCATGTTGGTACAATAATTCTACCACAAAGATGCAGCCTTCAATTTTATACAGTATTAGTAGTTAACAAAGATAGCCTCTTAATTATTTATTCTTAACAACTACCTGCTGATGACTACAGCACCAGCAATAAATAGCCAACATCATCTGACATCATTTTCCCCCTGCATTTCTTTAAAAAGTTTAGAAACACAGTTAAACAAAGCTAAAGCAGCCAGAGAAAAAATAACCTTTTAATCAAGGCTCAAGAGCCCAACATCAGACCTAACTGTTTTCAATAAAACATCAACATCTCAAACTCGTTTGTAATAAATGAAGATGCTCAGATCTTGAGAGATCCGATAAAGTCTAGACGTAAATGTTCTCAAAGTATATTTGTAGATATATGACAGGAATCAAGTCAAACTGTAATGCTGTTTCTGGAGTTGTTTAATCAGGGATTTAATGTCTGCATTTAATTAAGTTAATTTTATCTTTGGCTGTGTCTGATTCTTGTGTTTCTCTTCTGTGATTCTGCTTGTAAACAGCAGGTGTTCATCATTATTGGTCAATCATGACATAATGATCTCCTTAACTCCAACACTGTGTCAATGCTACTTGAACACTCTGTAGTGTGGAAACACATGAACACTGATATTCTGCCTCTACTAAAATGGCTGCTAAAGTGCTTTAGCCTGACTAGCTTGGCAGATAGCTAACAGGTTCCTCCAAGAAAGACTCAGATGCCATGTTTCGATTGAGTGTAATTTACTTGAAGGAAGCACTGTAAAACTGAACATACAAATAAAGAAAATGTCAAATAATGTGTCCTGTTTATCACAATTCAATTGTTACTTTCGGATTTAACATATTTAACATGTTGCTTTCCATGTAGATAATAAAACAAATCAGCTTGCAACTTTATCCTTTTGCAAATACAATTTCTACATGTCTCTTTAAATTGCATTTCACTCTGTTAATAAAGAAAAATAACAAACTAAATACTCACAGACATATATTTTCAAGGCTTTTGTAACATCAAAGCGCATGGCAGAGGAATACAATGCTCCTTGAATCTTCACCGATGCAACACTAATTACGGCAACTCTATGTGGATAAACTTAAGACATCAAATTTTCACAGCCACTAGGTGTCACTATGGGACTGTTTTATTACATAAACTTCACCTGTTTCATTCACATAAGACTGATGAATATGAATCACATTAGGTTTAATTGATTTGTTTATATTAAACCTATGTAATCTAAATTGGTGGAAAATTTGTATGTAATTGAAATACATAAAGTTTAAGTTTAGGCTGCAACATTTTTTGAGTGTAGGATGATTAGGGATGTAGAATATGGTCATGCAGAATACGTGCTTTATAAGTATCAATAAACATACAATGTGTTAGTAATAGGCATGCTAATAAGCAGCTAATTTATAGTGAGAAGTGTTCCCTATACTAAAGTGTTACAGGATCTCCAAGAAATGAACAAAATAGTTAAGCATTAGACCTAAAATATTAGCTAAACACATGAAACAATGAGGCAGGATAATTGTATTTTTATGCATATTACACTACACTATATTCTAGTATACAGTATACGGTGGATTCAGAAAGTATAAGGAAGGATTATGTCAAATCACCTTTGATTATGAACAAAAGGCTGTAGGTGGTGTTGTAGTTTCCACATGTTAGAACCAAAATTTATAGAAAATACCCTTTAATAAAACCTCAACAAACCTAAATCTGTAAAATACAGAGGAAAATCTAGGGGGGAAAAATTTGGCCGCAAACATAAAGGACTGTACATCTAATATACTTTTTACTGGTAGTAAGTCCAAAGTTCAGTGTTTTGTTCAGATCAAAGTTACTATTAATAACATAATCAATTTGTAAATCATTAAGATAGCATGAAGGTAATAATACTATATACTCTGAACAACAGTCATATAAATCTACTGTATGCTGCCTTTCACGAGCTAAATTGTCCATCACGTGTGAATTACTGAAGATACAAGAACAGTATAAAAGCATCAGGGTTGTAACATTCTGATAAATACATCCACATACAGCAGACACATCTCCAACACGCTTTAACTAAAGCCTTAAGAATGAGCCTAACAATAGCAGCAAATGGTGCAGGTTTTAGCGCAGCAGATCCGGTCTCCTCTGAATTGAGTACTAAAGATGACACCTTTATTCACAATGAAACTAAAGAGCTGACTTGTCCTTTGAAAATATTCACAGACCTGCTGCAGGAACTTGGAGCAACAAAAGAGAAATTACAAGCCGCAGAGACGCGACTCAAAGCTCTGGAAACCAGTCAGCAGGAGCTGATGTCTAAACATGCTAACAGTGAAGCTCAGATTGAGAAAATCAAAATGGAAAAGCAAGGTGAGACTGATGTTTTTTAAGACATAAGATACTGGCACACAATTGGAGTAGGATTTACTTTGTAATTATTTGTGAAATCTACACTCCAAAAAATGCTGGGTTAAAAACAACCCAACTTGGGTTATTTGGCAACCCAGCACTGGGTAAACATTGAACAGAACACATGCTGGGTTATTTTGACCCATCTGGTTGGGTTAAATGTTTTTACCAAACACGCTGGGTTAATTTAAGTTAACTATTGTTTAAAAATGATTGTATTGCTGAAATTATAAACACACACACAGAATTACTAGAGGCAACAGCAATAATCAAAAGATGAACATTTATTATTAAGCAAGAACACATGGAAAAAAAGCGATTTCTCAGTAAAATTTGTTTCTAAGAAATAGTAAGTTTTAAGTTAAATAAAAACAGTCCAGGGTGATATTTATGAAATGTTTCCTTCAGACAGACCAAAGGTGGCATTTTCTGCTTCATTAGGATCGAATGGTGTCTTTGGACCATTTAATGTAGATTCAACACTGGTTTACAAGAATGTCTTTATGAATGTTGGCAATGCCTACCACCAGGCCACAGGTATTGTTAATCCACACTGCTGAAAACAATATCAACACACTTGTGTAATTCATGTCTACAGCTGTTAAATGGAGATCTGTGTCTCACTCTTTAACAGGGATTTTCACAGCACCAGTACAAGGAGTTTACTACTTCAGTTTCTTCTACCATTGTGGAACTACATGTGACACATGGCTGACCTTGTATAGAAATGGAAAGAAAGAAGGAATAGCAGGACAACACAAGACACAACACGGTACTCAAGCAAATGGACAAAATGGCTTAACGCTGCTGTTGGAGAAAGGAGATCAAGTCTATATTGTACTCCGAAAGGATTCATGGATCTGGGATGGAGAGAAGGACACAGTGTTTAGTGGTTTTCTTATCGATGCCATGTAAATAAAATACACCTTGAGAACAAACATAACATTAATGTAACGTGTGATGGGTTTACATGTTAAGGTGAAATATCAGGCTACTTAATCCAGTGTTTGTTTGTTTGTATGAATAAAACACTGCGACATCAAAATAACCAGCCTTGAATTACTTTAATCACAAGCTGAATGACATTTTTACGAATATACCAAAAGGCCTTTTTACTTGCTACAAAAATATAAACTGTCAAACAGGTGACAGAACGCATGTGGCAGATGGTGTGAAACGGCTTTTTCAGCCATGTTTTCATTTAGAGAGTTTAGATTATCAACTATAATACTGTAAGCTTTATGGTGTTGGGAACTAAAATCTTATCATTTTCCACTGGTGACCACCTGATCAAAAGTAATATGATAAATAACTGCAAGCAGCAATTCGGGGTATAGGTGTGAATGGACTAAAAATCAACAGAAGAAGATTTATTTCTAAAACAAGAGGAAGAAAGATCAGTATAATGCTTAACCAGATAATAAAGAAATTGAAATGACACATCACACACAATTTTAAAAAGTTTACTCACAATAGACTCCAACCCAGACAAAACACTTACTTTCTGTGGTGCACCTACTTTCTGTTCCACATCATGAGTAGAAGGAAATGTCTTTGAGAATTGGTTTGGTGCACCACAGCACATAAATAACTTTATAAAACAATATGATGTTATAAAACACAGGATTAAACACTTAATTTTTCCCTTCTCATATGCTCGCATCACAAGTCAAAGAAAAGGCTATCTGTGAGAAATGGTTCAGCAGGTTTAGGTGCGCACAGTGCTTAAATATCCCTGATATAACTAATAACACTCACAGTGTAAATGAGGCTTAATTCTTCATTTTTACAGACCAGAGGGTGCTGTTTACACTAGTTAAATCCCTTAAAATTCCACGGCAGAGCTTAAACTTTTTACTTTCCTCAACACCAGGATTTCAACACTGGAGATTATACTGTGTGCAGCGAAGGCCACTAAAATACAACAAAATATGAACAATGCTAGGGCTGGGTTAATAATATTGATTTCTCGATTTTAATTAACTCTAATTTTTATGAAATGATTAAAGGAGAAGTCCACTTCCAGAACAACGATATACAGATAATGTACTCATCCCCTTGTCATCCAAGATGTTCATGTCCTTCTTTCTTCAGTCGTAAAGAAATTGTTTTTTCTTTATATAATGGACTGATATGGTGCCTAGAGTTTGAACTTCCAAAATGCAGTTTAAATGTGGCTTCAAACTATCCCAAATACGGTTGTAAATGATCCCAGCCGAGGAAGAAGGGTCTTATCTAGCACAACGATCGGTTATTTTCATTTTAAAAAAATGAAAATAATCTGGAACGCTCATGTTGCCTTTCTCTCCCTAAACTCTGTGTATTGTAGCTCAAGACAGTTAGGGTATGTCGAAAAACTTCAACCGTATTTTCTCCCTCAGATTTTCTTGTCTCAGGGGAAACACCGCTCCTCAAGGGAATATAGGTGGAAAATACACACATGGGGCTGCATGAGGAACCACTACATATGGACAACCTACCCTGTATTGTATGGTATTGTATGTATTGTATGGTTTACATGTGGCAACCCTACCCTGTATTGGGTTCTAATAGTTCCTCCACCGAACTTGGCTATGTGTAATGTGCTAGAATGATGGAAGGAGTAGTTCAGGGTTCACCTGAATGAACCTAATGAACTGAAGAAGCATAATCGCCCTAAGGGGGGAAGCGCTATAGCAAGCTCTACACCATACCAGTCTCCTGAGTCTGAGAGCTTGCGTTTAGGACTCTGGAAGACACTGGCTCCATTCACAGACTAGAGAATCTGACGAATTAGGTGTATCCCAACCTGCAGCTCTACAAATGTCTGTTAGAGAGTCCCTGTTTACCCAAGCTGCTGAGGCAGCGGCATCCCTGCTGTGACTCCCATTGGGTAGGGTAGACCTCTGACTTGGGAGGCCGTTCAGATCGTGTCCACAAACCAGTACACTGTAAAATACAACAGTTTATCTTACTTAGATATAATTAGTTATCTTTACTTAGTTGTTATACTTACTAGGTTTCATTAAGTTACAGCTGCTTTCAAGGCAAATAAAACAATTTACTTGCTGTTTTGAGTGACACAAAGGAACCAATAATATTAATACACCAGTGAGAGGCAGCAGTGCACTAATGTGTTGCTGATGTGCAACATAACAATAGAAGAAGAAAAGAGTTTTTGAGGTGGGGCAATTCTTAGCTTTAGACTTTTTACTCTGTAGCGATTTAGCTCAAAAGGGAAAATGTATATAAATAATTACAATTAATTATGATTAATTACAATTATTTATATCAGTTGCCAGTAGTAACTGTGGCAGAATTAATTTCCCATCAACTAATCTGTTCGTCCAGCGAACATTCAGTATAATTTTTATATCAGCTCTAAGAAAGTTATTTTCTGTGGCCAAGAAAATATCATTTCTTAAAGTACTGTTGCATTAGAGCATGTAGCTCGAATCGGAATCGTAAAGGGACATTAATTTGCAAGGCAGAATCAGAATCAAAGCTCATGTAATTTGTGCACAAGAGTTTTATTAATGAAGGACTAACACATAACTAATCTAAACAAACAAACATGAAATCACTCATACATGGGGGAAGGGTCAGTGAGAAGCAGTTAGAGAGACCAGAGAATGTAGCTATGAACAGAGTCAGTTAACCACCTGAGTGAAACCATCAGTGCTGTCTACAGCTTATACTAAACCTCTGTTTTGTTTAGTTAAATGTACATTACTTGCATTGCCTTGGTCGATGAACAAGTGTCCGAATGCAGTCTCGGGTGAAAGTCTCGATGGTTTGGAGCAGTGGTGGTTTTGGAATCGCGATCACGTTCTTCCGGGTCCGAAGAGTGATGAACTCCAAAGATGTTCTGACTCGATGGTGACTGCACTATAAAAAACAACTTATAGAATCTACTCAATAAAATTAGGTAACAATTAGGTAACAATTAGCACTCATTTTGTTTGGGTAGATTCTATCCTATATATTTGAGTAAAGAATACCTAAAATTAACAGCTATGACAAACTTAAAAAAAAAAGTAGTTAAAGTCTACACAGCAAAAAGCCCAGTGTTAAATGAGTTTATTTGAGTCCATACTCAAGAGTGTTAAAATAAAAACTGAAGCAGTGTTAAAGTTAATGAGGTAATTAAGTGATTCATTCAGTGACGATTGATCATTGTTGAAGACACCTGATGTTAATAAGCGGAATCACCAAAAGGAGAAAATCTAATTTTGTAAGTCACCTTTATAATGATCAGTGTTTGTATTAGTTGGGCTCTTTATCCTTGATTTTTTGATATTAGATTTTGTTTGGATGTTGTAATTGAATTATAACAGGCGGACGAACCAGAGAAAAGGTGATTTTGACATAATCACTATGTAGTGACCTGACTAACTGAGTTAGGTTTTCTTTATTATGTCATTAAAACTTATTTTGACCTAAAAAAAAAAGAAAAAAAAAAAAGAAAAAAGTAGTTTAGACACAAAGACATCAAAAATCAACATGAGAATCACAACAGTGACCATTAAAAAACGTATGTTGTAGCCAGTCAAAAATCCATGACTCCCATCATGCATTGCAGCATGAATAAATTATGAGCTGAATTGTCTTTTTTCTATTTTCTTTTATTTTTACTGTTCTTATGTGACTTTTTAGTCGCTTTTTCCGTGATGTTTAGAGTTGATCTGTTTCTGAATATGCTGTTTGTCACCATTGTTGAGATTCAATCAGGGTATCTTCCGTCCATTCGTTTTTTGATTTAATATTGAAAGAAGAAACATGAGAAAACGGCTCCTTTATCGTTTTTTCATTTTTTCCAGAAAAACGAAAAACAAGAATTCAGCCTGATTTTTCGTTTTTCGTTCAGGGGTGGAAAACGAATAAACAGCTTGAATATTCTATTTCTACCGGTGGGCGGAACGAAACGCCCCTTTCTGCTGATTGGTCAGCCGAAGATCAACGGATTGAATGGATAATTAACGCATTTATTGCAACTACATTTAAACTTTTCTCATCAAACAGCCACACTAACGAATAGCTCGACACAACCCGTGCTGGAGCAGAGCCTAGACAGGGCTTTCTTCTATATAGACATAAATTTATTTACGCTTTGCATTAGTTGGCAGGGTTTAATGGCACATAAAAAAAAAAAAAAAAGTGAAAGTCATGATTCTCTGCCATTAAAAGTGCAAGCAGGACATTTATTTATTTATTTAGTCATTTAGTTAGTTAGTTATGTAGTTATTTATTTAGTTATTTCCAATAAATAAACAAATAAATAAATAAATCGATAAATAAATGAATCAGATAATAACAAGGTGAGTAGACCTAACCTATAGTTCATACAGTTCCAATAAGTTGCAATGGGTTAAATAAACTCTAAGCAGATAAACGCGCCCTGTCATCTGAAGACCAGTAGTGAAGTGTAAATACACAAGTCATAATTTTGTTTTTGCTGAGTTTATTTCATTAATATTGGGTATTAACTGTTGTCAAGTAATTGATGTGTTTTATTTTCTCTGCCAACTAAACTTCTAGAACAAGTCGTTGTGCGTTCTCTCCGCGCTGTCATTGTACACATAAACATTAACATTTACTTCACCTCACTTCATGGCAAATCCTTAAATGAATGGTATTCAGAACCAAGCATAAAAAAATATAAGTAGCCATGTAAAATATAAATATGCTAGCCTATTTAAAATTAGTGCCATTATAAACAAAATTTATTTTAACATAATAACATTATATATACATATATATATATATATTTATATATATATATATATATATATATATATATATATATATATATACATACACATACACATACACATATATATTAACATATTTTAACATATATTGGACTTGCAATTCTCATTCACTCCAAAGTTTCTAAAGCCTGTTTGCGATTTACCTGCTAAAATATTTTTGTAAAGAAGGCTTCTTCAGTCGGGTCCCAATAATATGCAAGTAGCTATACATGTGATGATACGTTTAGCCTATAGGTATATAGCCTATATATCGTACAACAGACACATTTAATTAAGCTTAATAACCTTTTAATATGTTTGGTTGACTGTGTTTTACTTTGATAATAAACAGTGCACTGATTGTGTAAGCGCGCGAGGCGCCAGCGCCATCACTTAAATTTCTTTCCTCAGCAGCGGAAACGACTTAATATTCTGTCATTTACAGTCATACAGATAAGAGCAGGACATCATTTGAAATGGAAAAAAATTTATTTTTATTTGTGTAAAATCAAAATGAGTGCAAAATTAATCCCTTTGAAAAATATAGAAAACAATAGAATGCGCTGCTTTCGTCTCCTTTCTGGCGTATGCCACAAACATGAACCATAACACAACGGACGCGTCTACTTTTAACAGTCTACATTAAGATTATTTGACATTAAATGCATTATAAAAATTTGGAATAAATCACAGCATGTTTCATAAAAAAAAAAAAAAAACAAAAAAAAAACGTGACTTACAGTCCAGAAGATACTGTAGGCTATAGCAAATTTTGCACAACCCCTGGCACTTTGTGAATAGCACAAAGAAGAAAGCCCTGTCTAGGCTCTGCCCCGGTACGAGTTGCGTAGAGCTATTCGTTAGTGTGGTTGTTTGATAAGAAAACGTTTAAATGTAGTTGCAATAAACGCGTTAATTATCCGTTCAATTGCAGCAGCGGAGGACAATGATTCTGCGCCAAACTGCGGAAGAACTGACAGGGGCATGGTTTGATCTTCGGCTGACCAATCAGCAGAAAGTGGCGTTTCGTTCCGCCCACCGGTAGAAATCGAATATTCAAGCTGTTTATTCATTTTTCCACCCCTGAACGAAAAACGAAAAATCAGGCTGAATTCTTGTTTTTCGTTTTTCTGGAAAAAAAAGAAAAAACGATAAAGGAGCCGTTTCTCATGTTTCTTCTTTCAATATTAAATCAAAAAACGAATGGACGGAAGATACCCTGATTAAATTCATATGCTGATTCCTGATGTCTGTGTGTGCCTGGAAGAAATTTTGAAAGTTTTTTTTTTTTTTTTTTTTTTAAATCGGAGGAGTGTGTATGAAATCCATTCAAAATTTATAGAAAATACAGGCTTTTAAACCACAAGGCAGTTGTAATTAATAAAGAAAATGTAACTTAAAGACTCTAAATGATTTCAGTGGCTCAAATTATGTTTATTTTAAAACAGAATTATAACCACCAGATGATTTTTGGGGTTTTTTTGGCTTGTCTGGGTGTTTTAACTCAGTTCCAGCAGCTAAACAAAAACTAATACTAAAAAGCTAAGAGTCAAAAGCCCAACTAATGCTAACACTGACCACTATAATGTGTGTGTATATAAATTTTGATTTCTTCTTTTGGTGATTCTGCTTATTAACATCAGGTGTCTTTAATTTATTTTTATTAAATGTAACAATAACCATTTTTTGCTCTTTTTGCTGTGCTACTACTGACATAAAACAGCAAATAAAAAAACAACAACAGTAAAACAATGTAATTGCATAATTTATTCATGCCCCAATGCATTCTGGGAATCAGTGATTCTGAGTTACTCTCAATGTTCCTCAGATCACAGATTCAATTAAGTTAACAAAACTTAAATGGCTTAAGTAAATTGAACTCAAAATAAGTACTCATAATGGCCCATCAATGAGACTGTGACTGTCAGGTAGAAACAATGTGAGAAGATTCAAAGAAGTTTAGATTATTGTGTATTTTATTTACAACACAGTATTATCAAAATATACATAATAAAGGTCAAAACACATTATTGACTACACTGATGTTACATGTACAGAGATGTGAACAGACTTTGTGTCATTCCTGAAAACTGTTTTCTGGATTCTGTTCAACAAGTGAAACAAGTTAATTATACCTAATATTTAGGTGATTCCTGCTTCTTTCCATGGATTCAAGAAACAAAACTCATCATCAGTAGTCCAGGAAATTGTTTTACAATAAAATATCAGTGCAGTTGTACATCTGATGTTGGTACAGCACTCTTCATGTGGCATTCATGTAGCATTCATCTGTGGTGCAGGTATCAGATCACTAGAAAAAAAAACATCTGTGAGCATGTTCATATTGTTGTATATTTTGTGGCGTTGCTTTATTTCACTACAACTCCCAGAATGCACTATAATGTTGTTTCCGGAAGTGTTCCGGTTGGAAGACGGTATATGGAAAGCATAGTAAAGTGGCTGTTCCGTTAAAAATCACTGTGTGTGTCATCGTATCCTTATTTCAGCGTTCATTCTCCCGAAGACATAATACATATCAGGAACATCTGTAATATATACATATAGTATGATTTTGTAGTCATAGACTCACACATGCTTTATACTAACATAAAAAAATGACATTCTGTATCGGAGAAACTAATTATTATTTTTTAGCACATTAAACATCCATTCGCAAGCAGAGTATTAATAATAAACTAATATTACTTTTATATCCTGTTGTTACACAATAAATAAATATGATTTTATAGTCATAAACACAAGCATGCTTTGTATGTCTTTTCGTGAACAGAGTATATGACAGTAGTTTTGTCTAAATAACCTTAGACTCTATCATTCAGTGTTACAGTGTAAATACTATTACTTTTGTATCGCATCATTTTTATTTTATAGAACATTAAAAACATCCTGGTGTCGTCAAACATTTAAATGCAATGAAATGAAACATTTCAAACGTTTCACTTGATTACACATAGTCAGGAATTAAAGTTTGGAAAAAGTCTAACTACTATAATGTGTACAAGTTATGTCACAGTAACACAACAACTAACTTAAGTAGGCTAATAAAAGAAAGACTTACTCCTTCAGTGGATCTCACCGTGCGTCGCATCGCGCTCTTCCCCTGAGGGAAATATAAATCTTGCTCCTCACAGCGCGTCTTCTTCCAGTAACAAGATGCAAGTAGCCAAGATAAACCATGAAGTCAAGGCTCGCTGCTTTGTTTACGTTGATATGGGCAGTACGACACGTGTGAGCCTCACGTGAATGATTATAATATCGAAGCAAAAGTAGCTTGTGAAGTTATTTTTGGCGTTATCAGAAAAATTGCCACAAACTGCGCAGGCATAGCCATTGATACAGGCTGCAGCAGAAGTTTTTTATGCAACTATTTGAAACTTCTGGTCTTCAAACATGTAAGTGTGATAAAGGCCTACTTTATTAGTTAACGGGCAACGTTCGGATAATATGCAGTGGTTGTCGGTCAGGAAAATGAACCAAATTAGCATCCCTACATGGTATAAATTATTTTAATGCATGACGTGGAGACCAAGAACCACCCAACGCAAATGTGAGTAAAAAAGGTTGCACTGTAGAGCCCTGATTTCATTACATCCCTCAGAGTGTGTAAATATAGAAATTAAGTCTTACCTTCTCTTTCACTTCCCTTTTTCAATCTTTCCTCCAGAATCTGATTCTGTCTGCAAATCAGAGGTCACTTCTGACTTTCGAAGCTTTGCTGTGGCATGGGCATATTTTCCTGTAGGTTATAGGCATTAACAAATTTACAAAAGTCAAGTCACCTTTATTTATATACCGCTTTTAATAATACAGAATTGTGACAAAGCGGCTGTACAGTATTAAATAGGAAATAGTGTATTAATAATGCAAAAGGGCAACAGTAAACACTCAATATTCAGGTAAAGGCAGTTCGTCATTGAATTCAATGATGTCATCATCCAGCTCAGTTCAGTTCAAATAGTATACAATATTGTTTGAAAAATAAGTGTCCCCAACTAAGCAAGCCAGAGGCGACAGCGGCAAGGAAACTCCATCATTGACAGAATAGAGAAAAAAAACCTTGGGAGAAACCAGGCTCAGTTGGGGGGCCAGTTCTTTTCTGGCCAGACACAGAGGACTCATCTGGTTCCCGTGGTCTTGTGTCGACGGCCGTCTAGGTGACGAGGTCTTCACTGGGGTTCCGTCTCTGGGGCTCATCTAGTCGATGTGGTCTCCGCTGACATTCAGGGCTGTAGAGGTCGTCTCTAGGTGCCGATCCACCATCTGGGCTGGGTACGGACTGGATCTGGGGGACTGCAGTGACCATCTGATCTGGATACGGACTGGATCTATAGAAATAAGGAAGGAACAGACTAATATTAGCGTAGATGCCATCTTCTTACAATGCACTGAGTACATCGGGTGTTATGGGAAGTGTTCCCGGTTCCGGTTGACCTAATTAATGCAGCCTAACAATCCTTCAACATATTTCTATTATTGAAATCCGTTAATGTGTTATGTGTAAGCCAGGTTAAAGAGATGGGTCTTTAATCTAGATTTAAACTGACAGAGTGTGTCTGCGTCCCGAACAGTGTTAGGTAGATTGTTCCAGAGTCTGGGTGCGCAGTTGATTTTGATAATCTGGGAATGATCAAATTGCCGGAGGTTTGAGAACACAGGGACAATAATGTAATAAGAGCTTGCTCAGGTATTGAGGAGCTAAACCATTTAGGGCTTTATAAATAATTAGCAAGATTTTAAAATCTATACGATGTTTAGTAGGGAGCCAGTGCTGTGTTGACAGAACCGGGCTAATATGATCATACTTTTTGGTTCTAGTAAGAACTCTAGCTGCTGCATTTTGGGCCAGCTGGAGTTTGTTTATTAAGCATGCAGAACAACCACCCAGTAAAGCATTACAATAATCTAACCTTGAGGTCATAAATGCGTGCAAATTAACGTAGAGATTTACTATTTCAGAAGCATTCCTTATTTCAGAAGCATTCCTTATTTGTGTGTAATCTGAAACATAATTATCATTATAACTATCACCATTCAACACTCAAAAAAAGCATTACGTGGTTTTCCCAGAACGTGCACTTTAAACTGTGGCCAGCCAGAATTTGGAACAACTTCTTCCTTTACGGCCTTGCTGATGTTAACTCGTCCTGGTGGCCAGTAACAAGCATCTTCCTCTGGACCTGTAAACCACCAAAAAATCCACAACTGCAAATGGCAGCATGCTGGGAAAATGCAAAACAAGCAGGCTAGTGCAGTTGTGGCAATGCCACATATCCAGTTTTAAATGGCAAGAGGACCATTTTTCTCCTTAATTTGAATAAGTCTTTGGATATGTTTGACACAAAGTGAATTCCAAGGCATGTCGAGTCAATTGGGTAGCTGAAAACAAGAGTCATAGTTCTTTACAGAGTCACAAGAAGAAAGCAAAATGTTTCTCACAGTCAGAACCCTCCCCTTTACAGAGAAACGGTTATTGCCTTTACAGCAAGAAATGAACGTCTGTCCATCATTGTACTGCCTGTACTGCTGGCATGTTCCTAGTTCATTAGTCAGTGGTCCAGAGAGATGGGGCTGTTTAAGGAGAGGTGAAATGGATGTTTTCAAAGAATGTACGTTATATCCAACAAATTCAAGACCATAAATCAAGCCAAAATCTTAGTGATGCTAACTATACATTAATACCCCTATAGTAGTATAATAGTGTACACTTCCGTAATGGGCTCCTCTCTGTATTGCTGTCTTCATCCTGGCCAGCAGGGGTCACCAAAGATCTAGGTTGAGAATCAGGAGGCTGTTGAGGTTCTTGGGGTGAAGAGGTCTGGGATTGGTGGCTCAAAAGTTGGATGATCTGGGTCAGATCTTTGTCATGTCATTGAATGGTATTGGCTTGTTCAGAGAGTGCAGTTAGGATCCATTCAACATTAGAGGATGGAGAAGGCTTACTATAATGCAGTCTTGCTATAATGGGGCTGCTTGAAGTGAGGATTGCACCCGGGTCTCTGGTGCTTTAGGAGTATGGAATTACTCACTGAGCTAACTCCACAACTGTTAAACCCAACAGCAGAAGAGCAATAGAGCCAAGGGATGTAATTCTTCAAAAAGGAAAAATAATCTTTACTAGAAAATCAAAGTACAAAATAAACATTGAAAACAGAGCTTCCACCAAATAAAGAAAGACACAAGAGTCCAAAATATGCAAAAACAATCAACCTTAACTTGAGAACTGGCAACTAGATACACAGGAAGAATAGGCTCAAGACTGAGCACAATATCAGGGAATAAACAAACTTATAAAGAGTCAAACACAGGTGTGGGAAATCAAAGCTCATTAGCAGGACACTGAACATGGTACGGGGCAATAGCGCCATCTGGAGGCACGGAGAGACTAAAGCAAAGAATATCCACAAGTTTCCTATGCCCCATGAGGCCTTGCGTCAAAAGCGGGAGCGTCTTCCGGTTAAAGGTAAACAAGCGGGACGTGACACTCATTCATTCAACAGTTGACAGGAGTGACGGGCAAATAAAGCCTCGTGAAGCACCGAGACTTTCCTCTGACTGTTTCGGGAAAAGATTCAAAGCTTCGAGAGTGTCGAAAACTGCGTGATCTGGTGGTTAGTAAAAAATAAAGCAGCCAAAAGACTAAAGCTCCTTCGGAAGAAGCATTCACCACAATTTTCATGGATCGATCCATGTTATGTGCACAAATAAAAGCCTAACCGTGTGTGTTTGTTGAATTTCTGACTCTGATAAATTAATTTACCCATTGAATAGTGCCATTAAATGCTAGTACGAATATCAATATGATGTAATAGAAGAATAATGTACACATATATTAATTGCGTATGGCCTATATTTAATTTTCCTGAAATAATTTGTATTCTTCATATTACTTGTATGACTGGGTATTAAAAAAATGTAATTATTAAATAGGTCCCAATGAAAATGTACTCGCAAAGTAAGATCTGGGGGTCGAACGTTAGGACACGCAAAGTGAATCGCGCACAAGTCTGGACAGAAAGTGAGGCTTCTACGAAAGGGATTTCTGCGTTATCTGGCATGCATTTTAACACAAGCTCTGATGTCTCGGTTCAAATGTCATTTCACTAGTTGACAGTCATTCAAGATTTAACGATCCAAACTTGCTAATGATGTGGGAACACAAATTCGAAAAGCATATGTTGTCCATAAGAACGTAAGGGCCTCTCTCATAAAGGTGTGCATCTTTACAAAGTAAACAATGGTCTAAAAAACACTTAGCCTCTAAGCTAATTAGCACACAAAATACCATTGTATACTACGTCCGGCGCCTCACCGCAAGTTGTACCCACATTCTTTTTTACAGTAGCGCCTCGCAGAAACTTGTGGATAGAATACCAAGAGGTGAAACTCTGATGCTTTTTTGGTAACAGCCACTAGGTGGTGCTTCGGTAGCACGGACGCCATTTCAGAGTGAAAATGCCAACTGGACAACAGCACAGAAGCAGACAGAATGACAACGAAAGACAAGTTAAAGTGGAAATAAAAGAGCGCAATGACTGCAGGGACATTAATATTGTAACGAGGTGAACGAGACGAGAGGCGAGCGGATCCATATGCAAGCTTTTATTTGAAACGCGAGACAAAGACATGGTCGTACAGGCTGGGTCGAGACGGGAGCAGACAGGAATATCAAAGACAGTGGGAGAGAGAGAGTAATCCTATAAACGTGAGCAATAGTCCAAAAGGCAGGCGGCTAGACAGTCCAAACGAGAAACCAGGCGAGAGAACAAAACCAGGAACCAGGAACGAGGAAACTAGGAAACGCTAACAATAACAACAACAGGAAAATACAACCAACCGTGAAGTGCACTGAAAAGGAGCGGGGTTTTTATAGGGCGCCTGATTGGTCACGGGGACTGACGCAATCAGAGCGGTGGAGGATGGGAGATACAGTCCGAGATGCAAAGCGACAGTCAGAGTGAGTGGGTGGAGCGAGAGTGACATCTGGTGGTGAGTAGACAACGGGACACCGACCAGGTTCGTGACAAATATAAGACAATACTGCAAAAACAGTTTACTGTGAAGCTGTTATATATATTTATTTTAACATTCCTAACTTTCTGATGCATGTCCTTCATTTAATTTTATATGCTGGTGTTTATTTAGCATTTATAATGTTAATACTTGCACTTAAAATAGGAATTTCAACTGAAATTGACATGGTTTCAAGAGAGCAAAGATTTGTGAAAAATAAAGTCTGTTTTTGATGATCACTAGTCTAGTGATTGTACGTTATTCTGTGTTGTCATTTTATTGCAATAATAACGAACAAAGATTACAGTACGTACAAAATCACCCACGAAAAATGGACGAAAGTGGCGATCTTGCGATAAAGTTGACGGGAATGGGGATTGCTGCGTGAGTTCCTGCAATAGTTTTGACCTCACAATAGATTTATTTTGAGCCTATGCACATATTTCCCATTAATAACCCAACTAGGAACCACATGGGGAGCCCAAATGGGCCCCAGATAAGATGCCCATTTTGAGCCCATGCCCACTCCGCACCCCTGTAGCCCATGGAAAACCCATGTGGGCCCCACATTAACATGTTTGCTGGGCTTGCTGATTGGACAATCTCTTATCTACCACAATGGGTTCAGAGCCAGATGGACGTAAACAACTGTGGAGTGTTTGTGTGCACTGTAAGAATGTAATAAATATGTTTTATGAGTGTAATAACAAATTTTTACTATAAGCTCTCAAAATTGTTTTTATTTCATCAGAAGAGTGGTACAATGTTACAGATACACTGATTAATACACCACTAACATTTCATCTTTAATTTTTGTTCACAGATTGCAGAGATGGAGCTGAAGGGGTAAATAAATACTCTGGAGTCGAACTGTGTTTACATGCTTTTTACTGAAAACTCTAGAACACCATTACATGCATACAACTGGCTGGTACTATAGTGTTGTTCTCACTCCCTCTAGTGGCATCGTACAGTCAGAGACAGCCTATAGTTACACAGCAATAACCCCACATCTCCCCTTTCTAGTAAACAAAGGGTAGACTACCTTTGTCTCAACAGATCTAAGAGGATTATTCTGCCTCTTTTGCTGGAAGCAAACTACTCTTTGAACAAACAGGTAGTTTCAACATTGGTGCTTGCATCATGAACATCCTTCCTCAGTTATTTACATTAACCCTCTGGGGTCTGAGGGTGTTTTACCATACAGCAAAAAATACATATTTTCATATATTTCAAAATATACAAAGAATGGCCAAAATATATATTAGTAAATCAAAGTAAAATATCCTAATTTAAATAATATGCAAAAATAAAATAATAGTAATAATGATGAATAAAAAAAAAAATTGCAGAAATGTTCATTAAATGTTTTACAAAATGGATATTGCTTGAATTATTCTGAAGAGATACCTTACCTTTAAAATAAAAAGTAAAAAAAAAAAAAGGTCATATGATAGAGGATTATTAAACAACTCCATAAACAACACTACAAGCTTCACACATTACTGACCAGATTAGCCTGATTTCTTTCATACAAAACATTTATTTATTTATTTATACAGTAAGGGGTCGTTCACATGTCGCGCCTAAAAACATGTGGAAAACGCTAGGCGCGCGGCATTCTCCTTCTTTCCAAAGCGCTCTGTAGCTTGCGCTCCCGTGGCGTCTACCGTTGATAAGCAACCATGATCTGCGCTCTCAATCAAGACGCGGAAGTTTCAGCAAAGGACAAACGGATTTCCAGCACTAAAAATCGCTTGCTGTAGCTCTGCTACTAAATTTATTTAAAAAATGGCTATCCCTGTACAGCTATTATCAGCTGTTTCTCCATCTTGGCTGAGCTTTCAGTGTTGTTACAGGAAAGGATGAAGCTAATTGGTTGGTTCTTGTCACATGACCCGCGGTGCGCTTGCAGCATTCTGAAAAGTTCAGATGTTTTTATGTCCATGCGGCGCAGACGTGTGACTGCGTCGCGAACCACATCGCTTCCATTATGAGCGCGGCTGCCACGCGCCTACATTTGAAATAACGAACTTGAGCACACAAAAGACGCGATATGTGAATGGCTCCTAAAGGTGTTTGATCATAATAGTTCACAAAATATCTGTAAAATACGTTTTGTTAAAGTTTAAATACAATTTTTGCACTTTATTTAAGTTATGATATTTCACTTGAATTTTACAGTTTTTGTTAGACAGTTGTCGCTACAAGTCATGTGATCTTTGTGTTGTTTTAATAGTATGAGAAATGCTGTCATTTGCACCATCTTGTGGTGATTTCATATATTATTATCACCTTTATTTTTGTAATTTTACAGACATTTCTATTAGATTTAAGAAAAAAAAGAGATATACTCTGAATAATACTGTATAAAAATGAGGATTGTAATGATATAATACTTAAAATAACAGCTGAATTGTCAGAAATTTTAGTAATTTTACAGTTTTACGTAAAATTTAAAATGACTGGGGAAATAACTGTTTATTATGAAAATATATTAATACATTTAAATTTATTTTTGAAAACATATTTATACATTCAAAATATATTGTAAAAATAATATATATACAAAAAATGGCCAAAATATACAATTGCTAGAATATATTTACGTAAATATATTTCTACCAATATATTTTTGGACACATACAAATATATATATATATATATATATATATATATATATATATAAAGTATTTTAAAAAAATATTTTGACGCCGATTTTCTTATAGGCTCAGCTGCGTGTGGATCACGAGCTGTGTGTGTGGATTGGGCAAGGCTAAAAGGGCGGAACGAAAGTCTCAAAATTCAAATGAATCAAATAGAATCGATTCAGAAGAGATGTGAATGAATGCACGCATGTCGTCTGATCCACAAATGAACATTTTAATCGCCACATGCACAAACCGTGATACTTTAATACAAACTATAACATTTGTATTCACAAATATGTCTCTGTTAGAACAAAATGCTGCACATTAATGTAATTCTTAACTCTGCAGACAACTGTTGAGATGCATTTGTTTCAGTGTAGTGACGCAAATTTGCGAATTTTTCAAATCGCGTACACGTTAATGAATTGCACTGGGTCTTGTTCATTGGTAGTGGTGTGTGGGCATCGTGAAATGGTGTAAACTGCGAAAAAGAAGTCTCACAATCCAAATGAACTGAACAAGATTGACTCGAGCAAGACCTCAATAAACGCACGCGTGTCACCTGATCCACAAATGCACGGATTCCTTTTTGCATGAGCAATTTATGATATATTAATGCAGAACAGAACATTTTTATTCGCAAACATGTCTGTATTTGTACAAATCACTGCACAATCCTTTAATCCCGAATCCCACAGACTCACATTGAAAGGCATTTGTTTGTGGATTATGATACATGCATAAAATTGATCCAGTACATGGATAATTGTGCGTGCATCCATTAATCGTTTTGAGTCTAATATCATCCCATACATATTCTGCTTTGCACACTGTGATGATCCCTGCACTTTCATTTTGGGAACATGGTGATTGGTTGCCCGGCCTACGACTTAACCTGATGGGCGGTTCATTGACTTCACCTGACGCTGGCTGGGGTGCTTCTTTTAAAAGAGACTGATAGACTTGTTAGCGTGGGGACTTTGAGATTGAGGCTTTGTTTGAGTTCTTCCTTCTTTTTGGTTTGTTTGTTTGGCTTAGATTTGGCTTTCCCTTTGGTTTCGTTTGATTCCCCATTTTGCCTATGTCTTGGGACTTGCTTTGTACATTTTTCGATACCACAACAATACATTACACGTTCATTCAGACACCTCGCATTATGCACTGATGAAACTGACGCAACAGAAACATTGTTTTATTTATTTATTTAATTTTTTTTTATTGTGCAGGTTCTTGAAAAACAAGATATACATGGCATATGTGAAACACAACGCAACCTGCTATTTTTTAAACATCCATAATAATGAATAAAGTTATGTAAATAACCAGAACATCTTCCTTATCTCTACCCCAACCAAATTATCCCACAAAAACTACAAGGGAAAGAAAAATAAATAACATTAAGTCCTTTAGCCAAGAAAGATTAGCAGGAGGGCATGGGGATTTCCAATGTAGTAGTATTCGTCTTCTGGCTACCAGTGAGGCAAAAACAATAATATTGGCATGACACTTGCTATATAAACCATCAACAGAGGAAACTCCGAAAATTGCAATTATTGGGCAGGGTTTCACACAGACATTAAGAGCTATTGACAATGTGCCAAAGAAAGAGGACCAGAAAGAATTCAGTTTAGGACAGGTGTAAAAGGTATGAGTGTGATCTGCCGGGGACAACGAACATCTATTACACCTGTCATCTTCTGTTAAAGAAAGTTTTTTCAATTTTGCTTTGGTGATATGAATTCTATGAACAACTTTAAACTGAATAAGACTCAAACGAGCACAGATACAGACAGAGTTAATTTTGGCTAAAACATTATTCCACAGCTCCTCCTCAAATTCCAGCCCTAACTCCCTTTCCCAGGTTTCTTTAAGTGCAAAATGAGGAGGGAACTGTGAGGATCGAAGCAGATCATACATAGAGGCAATGCAATTATGGGACTTTGGAAGTGAAAAAATATCTTCAATTAAAGTTTTCTTTGGCTGAAGGGGGAATGTAGCAAAATATGCTTTAGCAAAATTGCGTAATTGAAAATAACGAAATAAATTGGATTTGGAGATATTGAAACTAGTCGAAACTGCTTCCAAATTTTAAGTGAGGAGAGCACAATCGGATTAGTGGTGTATTTAGAGGGACATCACAAATTTGGGTCAAAAACTAAAGCCGATAAAGATGATGATATGCAGGAATTAGCTTCTATCATACACCAATTAATATCCGAGGACTTACACCATAAATATATTTTCTGGATATTAGTTGCCCAGTAGTAAAGAAGAAAATTTGGAAGGGCAAGACCCCCATCCTGTTTGGTTCTTTGAAGAGTTGACTTTGAAACACAAGGGGGTTTACCAGCCCAGATATATGAGGATATAATGGCATCAAATGTCCTAAAAAAAGATTTGGGGAGAAAAATGGGAACAGTCTGAAACAAAAAAAGCATGCGTGGTAGGATATTCATTTTAGCTGATTCAATCCTGCCTACTAACGATAATGGGAGATTATTCCAGTGCTGAAGATCTACTTTAATACGATCCATTAATTTTGTAAAACATACAAACATATACTTACAACTCTGTAGCTCGTCTTTCTGAACATGACGAGAAGCCAGAACATCCATTTACACCACCGATTTACCACGTAAAACCGTCAACTCCTAAAACTTAAATTTACACCCAACTTAAAGCTAATTTAAGAGAAACAATGTAGAAAAAAGTAGGTAAAAAAAACAAACAGAAAAGTAATACTAAATTTATCACGTTATACAAAAGTTCCAACCCAAGACGGCGCCAAATAGCTTCATTAACTTGCAACATCAACTTATATATTAAAGATGCATGACTAACGTCAATCGGCATCAAGCAGAAGTACTCATAACGTGACAGACTAATTTTCCTTGAGCACCATTGCACTGAAATAAAATGAAATCTCAAATCTCTTAAAGTTATTTACCGCAGCTTAAACCTGAAGAATTTACCGACTCATCATAGAAATGCACGTTAGTCCGTTAGTCCCATAGTTAGTTAGGAAAGCTTTTCTGGTAAAACGACTCCGCTGCCTCAGGAGAATCGAAGATCCATTCCACGCCGTTACAGCTCACTCGAAGGCGAGCCAGGTACAGCATTCCAAATCGTACTCCTTGCTTGTAGAGTAGGCTCTTGATCTTGTTAAACGGCGTTCATTTCCTCACCAGCTTTATGCTGAAGTCCTCGTACATCTTGATCTTGTGGCCTTTGTAGGAGATGTCCTTCTGAGATTTAGACCATCTCATGACAGTTTCCTTAATGACGTATCGGTGAAATCTGATTATCAGCGGCCGTGGAGGTTCGTCTGCGCGAGGTTTAGGCCGGAGAATGCGGTGGACGCGATCCAACTCAGGTGGTTCTGCTAGGTAATCGCCAAGAAGCTCAGAAAGCAGGTTAGTCACGTACTCCCTTGCATTCTTTCCTTCAATGTCCTCCGGTAAACCTACAAGTCGTACATTTTGACGCTTCGAGCGAGATATCAAATCTTCAATGTTAGCTTTGAGAGCTGTGTTTTCCTTTCAGTACTTGTCAGTTTTGACTGAAGAGCTTTAACATCATGCTCGAGCTGAGTTATTCTGAGTTGTTCTGAGAGACCCGCTTCCATCTCGTTGATCGTAGCTGCCTGTGCTGTTAAGGTCACACCAAACGATTCGATTAAAGACCGGATTGGTTCCAGGGAGCTATTTAGAAGTGCAACGAATTTCCCAGTCATGTCTTTTTCAAGCTCCTTAACTGGGAATTCGGTTGTAAGCTGCGAGGATGTGGGTTCTTTATCTGCCATTTTGCTGCTTTCTTGGCAGGCCCGATCAGGATGAACTTGACTCTGTTTGCCGCCTGTCCTCGTAGACTTGCTCATTTTAAGTGAAAATTCCGAAGGCGCAGACTTTCAAAAATACAAATAAGATGCAACAAGTTTGATTTGCTGATAAAATAGGGTGTATTCTGAAGATATTACATGAAATAACGCAGAGCATAGACACCGTGCGTCTCACCACCGCATTACCAAACCGGAAGTCCCAACGTTTGTTTTATTTTATTATTCTCTCATTTTGGGAATTAATCTTTGATTAATAAAATGGAGAGAAAAAGATGCGTTTTTGAACAAAAATGTATTAGTATGGACATGGCCTCAGAGAATCAAAACCACATGCCTAATGAGACTGGTTTGGTTTAATGGTGATTAAGAAAATAAGGAGATCAATAACACCGCAGATCAATGTTTTAACAAGTCAAATGCTACCTGGTCACAGAGAAAATGCAGCTATGCAGCACAGACAAACTAGGTGTATCGCAGCCATCTGTCAGTAGATTATTGCATCAAACAATAAATGCCCTCTCTTGACCTCACATCATCCGACAAGTCATATGCTTTCCTCTTGATGTTTGCCAGCTACAAAGAAACAAAGCCCACTTCATGGCCATAGCTGGACTACCTGGTGTAGTTGGTGCTATAGATGAGATGCATGTCCGAATCATTGCACCATCAGAAGATGAACATGCATTTGTAAACAGAATGTATGTATGCAAAGCTTCCGGCTTTGCTACTGTTCGGACGCTTTTGCTTACTGCTCCATGCTTTGCTCCCTGTTTATATTAGACTTTTCTAAGATTTTAACCTCAGCAGATCAGCACAGTGCTCTAACAACACATTTTTGGCACAAACACTAAATTAAAAACTTTTCGTAACTGGAATAATACTACGAAAAAGGAGACTCTTTGCCTCCCACTGCCAGCAGTTTACATTCCGGAAACGGGAAAACACAGCTGCCTACTTTCAACAGATGAGAAAGAAAATGCCTCTTCAGCCTCTTCTGGAATCTACTTGGTGCACAAACTGCCACAGACTTCTACAAAGGATTGTGGTTCTTGAAACAAAGTTACTTGCTGGACTTCCAAAACAGGCGGAACACTCAGCAGACCGTCGTCACGGACCCCTTCAGCATACAGCCGGTGAGTCCCATGAACCTAGTGAATCTCAACAGTTTATAAGTGTAGAGGAACAAGCCGAAACTGATCGACACACTAATCGATGGCACAAACAGGGAGCGAGACCCAAAGGCACTCGAGACATCAGATTGTCACGAGTATCTCGTATTGCTGCGGTAGCATCCTCTACCCCTGATATGGCTATGACAAGGCTTGCAAAAACTGGTATTTTACCACCTCCTATACAGCTTGAGAACAGATTAGAAGCACTAATGAATGTGGGTGAAGAATCCCCAAATGTGATTGAACATGGAGCGAATGAGCCAGCAGCTAACATCGCTACTAACAGGCGCTCAAGGTCGTGCAGACAGCGGCATTCAGCTCAGAGCGCAGCCGAGCCCAGGACTCTGATAGTGGGTGACTCCATTATCAGAAATATCAGTAGCAGGACTACAACTACATGCTGCTTTCCTCAAGCAACTGTCTCTGATGTGAACAGGGAACTTCGGAACATCCTAATGAAGCACAAGACTGCAAATCGAATCATCGTCCATGTGGGGAAGAATGATATTCGGAAAGAGCAGTCAGAACTCCTAAAGAAGGACTTCAGTGAACCCATCGAAACACTCCGAGGAATTGAAGCTCAGCCGTTCATCAGCGGACCACTCCCAGCAAGGGGAACTAAGATGTTTTCATGGTTGCTCGGGCTGAATACATGGCTACAAAGAACCTGCAGTCAAAAAGGAGTCAACTTCATTGACAACTTCAATCTTTTCTGGGGCCATAGACAACTGTTTAAACTGGATGGCCTCCACCCTAACAAACTTGGTGCAGGAGTGCTAAAGGACAACATCTATTTTTCACTCTGTCATCCTTCAGTGGAGTGTGCCAGTCCACCTAACATGAATGGCACTCACACACCTGGACAAAGTATGAGTGACCACAGGACTTCACATCAGCTTCAGAGTCGTCATGTGGTTGACACATCCCACAAGGACACTGACAACGACACACAGCCACAACAAGCACTGCTCATGGACACCATCCCGGCTGAGCCCTGCCCACTGAGCTCATCACAGACAGACTGTGACGTACTACAACAGCTCCAAGACTCAGCGCCGAAGGACGACTTTCTGGTAAACAGCCAGGAAAGCCAGGACAACATATTTCAGCCAGCAGAAACACCAGAGCCAGAGCCCCACTCACCAGACACATTATCCCTCTCTCCAGCATCTCCACTTCTAAGCTTCTCACAGAAAGTGATGTTTTATTAACAAATTTCGGGAGGAGCACGCGCAGATAATTAACACGGCCAATTCACCATCAGTAATCACTCTCTCTAAGCAAGAGAGAATCCCTATAAATAACCAAGCAGTCTTACCTCCTCCATCTCTAGTCTTTTCAGCATTGGCAAGTCCATAAGCTTCAAAGTATGTCCGAGATAGAAATCGAGGATTATTCCTCGGATTTTCAGGATCCTGCTGCTCTTCCAGCCTCTGTCCAGGCCACCGACCAGGCCGCCTCTCAGGCCACCAGCGCTCCGCAGGATCCTCCAATCGAGCCCGCGGCCGCATCGCGGGGCCGCAGGCCTTCCCGTGACGCCGCCGCCCGTACCTCTGGGCGCCGAACCACGCCATCTCCCCCACCTTCCAGGCGTCCGCCACCTTCCCCAGCGTCCTCTTACGCTTCAGCCCTCTCCTCCGCCCCAGCCAAGGCGAAATGGACCGTGGTCGGTCTCCGCCAGGCGCTCGCCAGCTCCGGCGTCATCATCCCGCGCCGATCGACAAAGGCGGACCTTCTCACCCTCTACGCTTCTCTGCAAGCAGAGGAGAACCCGGGTTCCGCTCCTCCCTCCAGAGCCTCGGGCGGAGCACGCACGAGCCGCTGCGCTCCCTACGCACGGCCTGAGCAATCCACCACTCCGCCGAAAACGGCTTCCCGGCCGTCAGGACGCAGCGAAGGACCGTCAGCGAGTCGGGGCCACGCCCCGAAGGCCGCGGTCGCCAGCCACTGCCCTCCTTCCCGACCATCCGAGCGGGAGCTCGCTGCTCATACCGGCGGAGAGCCGGTCTTCGCCTCCACAAGCCGCAATAGCGGCGCGAGCCCGCCCCCGCCGGCGGCTATTTCCCGTTCGCAGCTTTTGTTCCCCCAATCCCCTCCCCTTCCCATGGCCCGCAGCTCCGCTGTCTAGTCATAGTATGAGCATTCCCCCGCCAACAGCTCAAGCACCGGTGCCCCCCATACCCCCCCTCTTCCCTTCCCTTTCCTCTGCCCCAGGAGCTGTTCCCAGCGTGAGCCTGCCTTTTACCACGCACGCTCTAATGCCCGCCATTCCACCTCTCCTCCCTTCCCTTTCCTCAGCCCCAGGAGCCGTTCCCAGCGTGAGCCTGCCCCTTACCACGCACGCTCCAACGCCCGCTATTCCCCCTCTTTTCCCTCCTTTTTCTTCCTTCCCACAAAATGCCCACAGCGCGAGCATGCCCCCGCCAGCAGTCCCGGCAGCCTTCTTTCCTCCTCAGACCCGCCCCCCCTTCTCACTAGCCTCAGCCACGCCCCTTCCAGCCCCTCCAAACGCTCTTGCACTGGAACCGCCCCCCGTACCCAACTCCATCAGGACCCAAATTCTGGCAGAAATTCAGATCGCTGGCACCAGAGGCGGACCCGCTCCCGACCCCGGTTCCTCCTTATTCAGAACTGATATTCCCGTAAACCACCCTCTGAGACCTCTCCTCGAAGCCTCCATTAATTCCATTCTCCAAGCTGTCTCCCCTAGGACACTCCAAGCCTACCTTACAGCATGGAAATGTTTTAAAGTATTCCACTCTGCCTATAGTTTACCCTTCCCTGATTTTTCCCTGCTTGCTGTCACCTCATTTATCTCCCATCTCAACACCAATAAAAACCTCCAAGCCAGCTCCATTAAAGGATACCTAAGCGGAATCCAGTTTTTCCACAAACTGTTATATGGCTCGCCTTCACCCCATATAACCAATTCACAAACCTCCCTTCTCATTAAAGGTATCCAGAAAACCCAGCCCAACCGCCCAGACCCCAGACAACCTATTACCTTAAAAATTTTGACCAAATGCATCTCCACCCTCCGTAAAGGGTACCATTCCATCCATACTGCCCGCACATTAGACGCCATGTTTATCCTGGCTTTCTTCGGTTTCCTCAGATGCTCTGAGCTCGCCATTACATCTGGCTTCAACCCAGCCATCCACCCAACTATCTCAGATCTAGCAGTGCTAGACGGGGAAACCATCTCTTACTTCATAAAGCAAAGTAAGACAGACCAAACAAAGAAAGGCCACTTCATTTATATCTTTAACCTCCAATCGCCCATCCAACCATTCCAAGCCCTCCTAGCCTTCCTCCAGCTCAGAAAATCCCAATCCAAACTCCCTTCCGACCCCCTCTTTACAGACGATTTCAACCGCCCCGCCACTCGCTTCTGGTTCCAAAAGCACCTTAAGTCCGTCTTGCTTCTCTCTGGTACCCCAGCCGACAACTTTTCCAGCCATTCATTCCGAATAGGTGCAGCAACCACAGCCGCCCAAAAAGGCCTCTCCCAACAGCAGATCCAAGCGCTGGGCCGCTGGTCATCGGAAGCTTTCAAGAGCTATATCCGATCAGATCGCTCCCTCATCAAGGAAGTCCACCAGACCCTAGTCGGCCGCCCCTTTTAATTCTAGTCCATTCTAGCCTATTTTCATCTCCAGATCCTCCACAGCAACCCCTTTTCATCTCCCTCCAACAACATCATATCCCCACTTCGACCATCCCCTCAGCATCCTACTCCAGTAGGAGCCTCTCGCTGCTTCCCCACACTGCCGTAGCAGTGCCTGCTCCCGCTGGAGCCCCCTCCCTCCCCCCTCTGTTCTCCCTACTGCCGCAGCAGTGCCCGCTCCCGCTGGAGCCCCCCCCCCCCTTTTTTTGTTCTCCCTACTGCCGCAGCAGTGCCCGCTCCCGCAGGAGCTTTATTCTCAGTCCCCCTCCGCCGCTTTTTCCATATTCTTTCCCAGCAGTGCCTGCAAGAGCTCCTCCCGTATTTTCCCGTTTATGCACTACGACTACGTCCAGCATCCCTTCAGCCCAAGCTAAGCATTTTTTGGGGGGTTAATTGGCTGCTGTCCTGCAATTTATTAGCTTCTGGGGGAGCGCTTATTGGGTTCGGGCCAAATGCCGAGCTCGTACCCCTCTCCCTAGGCAGGGGGGGTGCCCCGGGTTCGGGAATGATTTCCGAGCTCGGAGCCCTCTCCCGGACAGCACGCCAAACACGCTTAATTTGTACTCTGTTTATTATTTGTAAGTGGGAACTCGTGAAATGGAGGAACTGGTATATGCTGGAACCAGACTCTCCCACTCTTTTGCTGCAAGCCCCCAGATATCAACTAAAAAACGGCGGGCACCACAACCACCAAAGCCTGTGGGCCCAGCTCGCCCTCCTCCTTCTTCGAGAGCTCTCTGGCCGCTGCCACAACGCCAAGGCCCAAACCCTCCTCCATCTGCTGTAGGTGAACCAAAAACAACTGATAACAGCTCTCAGTGATATGTGTCGGGTCCCCGCTATGATAGCAGCAACATTCAGAAATGTTTACATAACAAGCGGGAACCCAGTGTGCCTGTAGCTTTCTCTATCTCTGTTTTATCACGTGATAGAAAGTCTAAGGCCTTCTCAAGCCGTACGGCTGACCCATCTAATCTGCGGCCTATTAGGTATCAAAATAGAACGGCTCTAGAGACAAAAAGTAATGGCATCAAGTTAGCATTTTTAAACATTCGCTCACTAAAAAATAAATCATTTCTGATCAGTGACTTAATAACCACATACAACCTGGATTTTATGTTTCTAATTGAAACATGGCTTGAAGACAGCTGCAGTGCAACAGTCCTCAATGAAACAGCCCCTCCTAACTTTACTTTCATGAGTGTCTGCAGAGCTGTTAGGAGAGGTGGCGGTGTAGCTGCTCTATTTAAAGATGTCTATCAATGTAAGCAAGTGTCATTTGGTCAGTACTTGTCTTTTGAATATCTAGGGATTGTGCTGAAAGGTGCTCCACAAATTCTATTTATCATTATTTACAGGCCTCCAAAATACTCTCCAGCCTTTGTCGAAGAGTTCACAGAACTGTTATCAATGATTTCCTCAGAGTTTGACTGTTTTGCGATTGCAGGGGATTTTAATTTTCACATAGAAAATGCAGAAATCAAAACTACAAAAGAAATGATAACCGTTTTAAACACTTTTGACCTGATTCAGCATGTGCATGGACCCACGCACAATCGTGGACACACTCTTGATTTACTCATTAGTAAGGGTCTAAACATTTCATCCATTGTCATTAAGGACGTAGCACTATCTGATCACTTCGGTATTTTCTTTGATATACTGATCTCTGCTACCACTGAATCTAGATCCGTCTCTGTCAGAAAGAGATGCATTAACAAAAACACTAGTGTGCTGTTTATGAAGGCTATATCTTCAATGGCAAGCATTTCTGCAGACTCTGTTGATCTTCTCCTGGAGTCCTTTAACTCAAAAGTTAAGAATGTCATTGATGACATTGCACCAGTGAAAGTCAGTAAGACGACTGGCAAACAAAAATCATCTTGGAGAAAATCAACACCAGTACAGAGTATGAAAAGACAGTGCAGAAAAGCTGAGCGGATGTGGCGGAAGACGAAACTTGAAATTCACTATAGCATCTATAAACAGCCCTCATGCTTTCAATGTGGAACTAGCCACAGCAAGACAGAAGTTCTTCTCAAACCTTATAAACAGTAACCTAAACAACACTCGCACTCTTTTTGCTACTGTTGAGAGACTAACAAACCCCCCAAGTCAGATTCCCAGTGAAATGCTCTCCGACAGCAAATGCAATGAGTTTGCTTCCTTCTTTTCCGAGAAGATCATTAATATCAGAAAGGTGATTAGCACATCCTCAAGTTATGCAGAGGTCAGACAGATTTCAAAAAGAAGTCACTTTGTCTGTTTTTGAAGCAATTGATAGCAAAACTTTGAAAGAAATAGTACAGCACCTTAAATCCTCAACCTGCAACCTTGACACACTTCCCACATCTTTTTTCAAAAGTGTGTTTAACTGTTTAGAAACAGATCTCTTAGAAGTGGTGAACACCTCACTTCTTTCTGGGACTTTTCCAAACTCCCTGAAAACTGCAGTTGTTAAGTCCCTTCTGAAAAAGAGCAATCTTGATAACACCATATTGAGTAACTATAGACCAATATCTAATCTTCCTTTTATAGACAAGATTATTGAAAATGTAGTTTTCAATCAGTTGAACAACTACTTAAACTCAAATGGATACCTGGACAATTTTCAATCTGGTTTCCGACCGCATCACAGTACAATAAATGATATTCGCCTAAATTCTGATTCTGGCAAAATATCAGTGCTGGTACTACTAGATCTTAGTGCTGCGTTTGACACTGTCGATCATAACATTCTTCTAGAGAGACTGGAAAACTGGGTAGGGCTTTCTGGGATGGCTCTCAGTTGGTTCAGGTCATACTTAGAAGGGAGAGGTTATTATGTGGGTATAGGAGAGCATCAGTCTAAGTGGGAGTCCATGACATGAGGAGTCCCTCAAGGCTCAATTCTTGCGCCGCTCTTGTTTAGCCTGTATATGCTCCCACTAAGTCAAATAATGAGCAAGAACCAAATTGCCTATCACAGCTATGCTGATGATACCCAGATTTACCTATCCTTATCACCAAATGACTACAGCCCCATTGATTCCCTCTGCCAATGCATTGATGAAATTAACAGTTGGATGTGCCAGAACTTCCTTCAGTTAAACAAGGAGAAAACTGAGGTCATTGCATTCGGAAGCAAAGAGGAAGTTCTTAAGGTGAATGCATACCTTGACTCTAGGGGTCATACAACCAAAAATCAAGTCAGGAATCTTGGTGTGATTCTGGAGTCAGACCTTAGTTTCAGTAGTCATGTCAAAGCAGTAACTAAATCAGCATACTATCATCGCAAAAACATTGCAAGAATTAGATGTTTTGTTTCCAGTCAAGACTTGGAGAAACTTGTTCATGCCTTTATCACAAGCAGGGTGGATTATTGTAATGGCCTCCTCACTGGCCTTCCCAAGAAGACCATTAGACAGCTGCAGCTCATCCAGAACGCTGCTGCCAGGATTCTGACTAGAACCAGAAAATCTGAGTATATCACACCAGTCCTCAGGTCCCTACACTGGCTTCCAGTTATATTTAGAATTGATTTTAAAGTACTTTTACTCATTTATAAATCACTCAATGGCCTAGGACCTAAATACATTGCAGATATGCTCACTGAATATAAACCTAACAGACCACTCAGATCATTAGGATCGAGTCAGTTAGAAATACCAAGGGTTCACACAAAACAAGGGGAATCCGCTTTTAGCCATTATGCTGCCCGCAGTTGGAATCAGCTTCCAGAAGAGATCAAATGGGCTAAAACATTAGCTACATTTAAATCTAGACTCAAAACTCATCTGTTTAGCTGTGCATTTACTGAATGAGCACTGTGCTTCATCCAAACTGATTGCATTATGTATAATCATTTTCTGTTTTTAACTGTCTTAAATTTATTTTAAATAAATTTTTAAATCATTTTTAAATTATTAAATCAATCAGTTTTTTATATTTTACATTTTTTGTGTTATTGTTGTGATCAATGTTTTTATGATTGTTCTATTTCCTTTTTTGTGATTATTGTTTTTATTATTGCTTTTATGATTATTCTACTTCCTTTTATGTAAAGCACTTTGAATTACCTTTGTGTATGAAATGTGCTATATAAATAAACTTGCCTTGCCT